>CM037997.1:26865098-26934393 GCA_021234005.1 Nephelium lappaceum
AAAAAATAATTAATTTAGGAGACTAACCTTATAAGTCACAATATGTCAAAGAGAAAATAAAGAGATGTCAAATAAATATGAAAAGAAAAAGAAAAAAATAAACGGTTGTTTACTAAACTTGTAAATTATCAATGGATTTTATGTAGCACATAAAATATAGAAGTAAATAGTATATTATATAGGAGAGAATTAAAAGAATAAATTGAGAATAAAAAATATTAATTAATTAAGAGTAGGAAAAATATTAGAAGTAAAAAAAAATAGGTTTAATAGAGACAATAAATATGGAAGGAGGTTAATTATATTAGAAATAAAAATAAAAATAATAATTAAAAAAAAAAAAAGAGAAATTGGGCACGAAATTTGAAAAAGAGTGGCGCATGGCAGAAATTATTTGTAGCTTTTAAATCAGTTTTTAAAATAAAATGATGAAAGATAAACAATAATAACAATAATTAAAAACAACAACATTATATTTTAAAATTAACATAAACAGATTTACTAACATTTATATAATTTTAGGAGGGTGTTCTTGAATGAAACTAAATTATTCCATGTATATAAATAAAAGTTGTAGATATATATTTGATTAACCCTCGTTAAAATGATTGCATTGCATGGTCCAGGAATATGGCTAGAGTCTGAAAGCTTCGAAGGCACCTGGAATGAGCGAAATCCCTTCAAGATGGAAAGGAATTTGCATGGAATCTGCAGACTTCAAGAAATTCCACTGTAACAGGTATTCATGTTATTTAGTTTTATTTTTGGAAAATGATTATTTGTCAAAATTATTATTTCCCCGTTGAGATTTGTAAATACATGTTACGCCCCGTAATTTTCTGTTTTCTCTTATATCTCCCTATGGCATTAGTACTTTGTTGCCCTATTTGTTTGATAGGATTTGATGGGTGGGATGAGATTTCAAATCCTAAACCCATCAAGTCTTGTGTTTGGGCCTGGGGAGGGAAGGGTTATCTTCCTTCCCAGGCCTACCTTCATTTTGTGTCACGGTAGGAAATTGAAATCTACATTCATTTCCTATGCATTAAAAATCAATTAGTTAAAAAAATTTAGAGCAAGTTACATATTAATTAGCTACCTAGTTAAAACCTGTTATCAGGTGGTGTAAGCTTTATAAGTTTATTATAATTTAGCTACCTATCGTTAGTTTAGGTTAGTCAACAATTAATCAATTTTAACACATTTAGGAGTATTTTTCTCTTTTCACTTTAATTTAAATTTTTTTTTTTTTTTTTGTTTTTTATAAAAAAAACTAAAAAACTGAAAAAGGAAATTTAATCTCCACCCATCTCCATCTCCATGGAGATTTAATCTTTATGGAGATGGAGATCTAAGATCTCCATTGATGATGTAGGTCTCATTTGCTGGTGACCAACATCAAACAACTAACAACTAGATCAACCAACTGATCTCTCTCATCCTTGTCTCTCTCCACACCACTCTTCATCTCTTTTTATTTAGTTTTTAAAATTTTTTATGTAAATTTATTTTAACATTTATTTCAATAAAAAGGTATTATAGTCTTTTATCAATTTTTTATTTGTTCAAACCAGTCAAATATATAAGCTGTCAACCATTAGAGGCATTTTCATCTTTGTTGCACTTTGACACTGTTCATCATGAAAGATATTGACTTGAGGTAATGGCCAGGTGGGCAATTTGTAATAAATACTTAAATTTTGCGTGAAAGTAAGTTTGAACTGGGTAGTTAATTTGTAATTTACTCTAAAATTTATAATAAATTTTCTAATTTTTCATTTATAATTATTTTTTTTAATTTTTCATTTTTAATATAATTGAAAATTAATTTAATCTAATATTATATTTTTTTAGTTTATTCCAATCTAATCCAATCAAATCTCAACTTCATCAAACATATTGGAACACTAATTTAACCAAATCTTATCTCATTCATTATTATCTTATCAAATTCTGTCTAATCCTATCTCACCAATCCCGCGTGCCAAATGGGTCTTATTTGTATTCTCAATTCTATTAAAATGTTGAAATGATGAAGGTAAAAATGAGTAAATTTAAGCTCAAATTAATTTAATATAATTAGAAATTAAAAAAAAAAACCACCTATCTCACAAGTCTCGCCTCTCTTCTTTACTTCCATTCCCAAAAGTGTAATTCTCTCTCATTTTGTTATCAATCCCTTAGTTACTTCAATTGTTGGATGTTAAGTGGTGGTTAAGGTTTGTTGTTATTGTTTACGGGTTAGAGTTTGGTGTGTTGTGGTGAAGACAATAGGGATATGTTGAAGAGGTGTGTTATGGCCAATGCAAATGAAGAAGAGGGATGGATAGTAGAGGTGGACAAAAAAACCAGAACTGAACTGAATGAAGCCTAAATCGGATCAAAATTATCAGTTTTCCACTTATATTCAGTTTGATTCGATTTTTAATTTATAAACTATTTTTTTTTTTGTTCAGTTCGGTTTTGAGTTGGAAAATCCACGCAAATCGAAATCATAAAATCTATTGAGGTATGAAATCGGGCTCTCACACTTTCTTTACACTCTCTTTCCTTACCTACCACCGACCTCAAAGTCACATTTTCTTTACACTTTCTCTTTCCTTCGGTAGAGCCTTCTCGATGACTGAACCACCAGAGCTTGTCTTGTTATCCAAAGTGACGGTCGCTATGGTGGCTAGAGTGACTCTCTACGTTGCTACTTGGGGATCGATTGCAGTTGACAACAAAAAAAAATGACACATACAACAATCTTAGTTGTAGGCTTGCTATTATCATTATTTGTTTTTTTCTTTTATTGTTGCAAACGGTCCCTAGTACGTGACGAGACCCGCCCTTCCTTTTCCTTTATGGGGCCCAGGTGCCTGCCTAGCACTCCACGGAATCCCTCTGGATTCTATTTCACTACATCTAGTAGGGAATCTGAGGAGCAAAGCTTAGAACTGAAAATCATCAGAATTAAGATAAACTTAAAATTTATTAAAATTTATTTTCTATAGTTTAAAAATTTTTAAAAAGTTCGGCAGAGTTTTCTCTGTTTTTCGAGATTGCCAAAAATTTACAAAATCAACTTACAAATCAAAATTTACACTTCTAAAGTTTCACACATTTTTCAACTTCCAACTGGACCTCAGGTCCATTTCAATGGCAATCCCTAGCCATAAATTCTAAGAAAATAAAATCAAATCAGTTTAGTATCAAATTTGAAAATAAAAATTTCTTTACAAATCCAGAACTTTACAATAAAAAAATAATCGATTTAATTTCTTATAGAATAAAGTTAACCATAATTAAATTATGGCTATTATATTTACATTCGAAAGATATTTACAACCAAAAATAAATTGTCATATATTCTTTTGTGCATTGTCACATATGCATTCACAAAAATTTTATTTCTTCAGCCACTTTCATTCTGATGGAGGGGAACGTGTATCCTGTCAGCTGAAACCTACACCTGGGGAGGTTTTTTTAACAAAAATTTATAAAATGTGAGCTACGAAAGCTCAGTGAGTGCGAGGTTTTCTAACTTAAATTCTTTTCTAAAAGGGTAACCTCCCTAAAACATTTGTAAAAATTTTTATTTCTTATAGTTTTCAAAAATATAAATTCAAAGTCGATAACAACAGAATTCAGATTCCAAATAATAAATTCAGAACTAGTAGAAAAAAATTTATATTAAAAATGGTAATCAATTTATGAAATTTTCATAAAATTTGATATATAACAGAATTTTAAAACAGTTTTAGATATAACAAAATTTCATATAATTTCAAAACCATCAATGAATTTCCAGAAGCATATAGATAATGGCCACACGTACTGGGCAGGACGAACCACTATCCCTAGCATTAGTGACAGCCATCAGTGCTTCACGCCTAGCGTCCTTCACACTTTCTGGCATATACAGAAGACATCTCACTAACGCTCTGCGGATTAAATCCATAGTGCAAACGCGAAATGAAATAATACCCCTCACATATATATTGGCGACGCAACTCGACTTACAGGCTCAATTCCCCCAAAGTTAGTGACAACCCATCCCAGGACTTGCCATACACGCAAGGGAATTCCTATCGGGTCTAAACAAATATATATTTTCAAATACCGTCAATTCCATAACAGATAGTATAATCCATTGGATTTGAAAAATTCAATAATTTTTTTATGTCATTCATAATTAAGTTCATTTATTTCAATTGCTCATAATAACCATATATCATTTTGAATGACATATAATTCACATTTCATTGCATATGTTTTTTTAATGCATAAACCATAACACATTCAAATTAAAATGGAACATTTAAATCACGTATTAGTTTCCATAACAACATGAAATAACTTAACTATTTCACAATCAAAACAACTTTAACATAACATGATAAAAATATAATTTTGCACTCACTATTTTTGATCACTTGGTGGCTAATCAATCCTCCCATTTTTTTTTGACTTTTGGACTGCAATTTGGTCACCTATAATTCACCATTTTAGGCCCAAAAATCCATCAATAACATGTCCATTCCATAATTAAAATAAATTCACATTTCCTTAACTAACTTCAATTACATCAAAACTAATTCCATTACTAATTCATCCAACACTTTCTAATTTCCATTTCTTTCCATTCCATTGGTGTTTATTCAACATTATCCACCTTCAAATACTTTAATACCCTATGGCATCACATGAATTCAATTAAAATTCAAGGTATCCTTCAACCTAACAAAAATTATATTTTATACCAATTCATCCATTTAATTAAAACTCCTTCCATCAATTATCTCCATACCAATTAATTCATCAACCAAAACTCTTAAACACATTAAAATCCAACACCTACACTAGGCAACCATTCTTGCCATCCATTATCTCCACACACACACTATCATTCATTTCATTTTTCTTCAATTAAATCATACAAATCACCATCAATCTAACTCATCTACCATTCAATAAACTAAAATCAATTAAACCCATCAATTATCATCATCATCCATACAAACTCTAACCTTCAACACATTAACAAAATCCAACCAAACTCATATCACATTCTAATTCAATTCTAAGCTTAAAATTATGATAAACAACCTTCAAATAACTCACAAACAACATCAACTCATCCATCAACCACCATCTTCAACAAAACCCATAAAAACTCATCAAAATCACTTTAAATTAACTCTAAAACTTATCACTTAACTTACCTAAGTTTCTTGATGATTCTTGGTGCTAAGAGGATGAAAAGCATGAGAGAATTCACCCCAAACCAGCAGCTCTCTTGGTCCCTTCCATGACTGCACACACCCCCAACATTTTCTTTTCGATTCTTCATCCTCTTTGTTTGCCCGAATGCTCTCTTTCTTTTCTTCAATTTTTGGTCTGTCAACACCCCTTTTATAATTGCTTCACAATCTCATCTTGCCCCTTTAACATTTTAAAAATCACACGAGCCCTAATGAGTTGTTTTAATCCAATTGGCCATAACTTTCATAATTATCCATTCAATTATCTTTAATCAATTCTAATTAATCTTCACCACAAATTTAGTCAAAAGATGACTATTAGGTGCTAATCCATCGTTGGTCTATCAATAATCATATGGATTTTGCTTTTAGAATGAGTTTATTATCATAAAATCTTATTTATATCCTTAACGTTAAAATTTAATACAATTCATTCTTAAATAAATTTCAATTTAATTCTATGATCACCCATTCATCAAATTGACTTTACAATACTCTAATTAGATATCTTAAGGTTCAATGCATGGCTTCAAAAAAAATTCAAACGGAGCTTAAGTCAACAGTATTCACAATCTTGTCCATAAGGGCGTTTGCATCGGGTAACGTTCGAAACCTTCAGAACTACCCAAACTGACTCATTTTTTACTCCGTTTCAGTTTTATTGGGTCCTACTAATCATTCTAAATATTTTCGATTTTTCGGGGTCCATCTCAAAATTTTACTATTCATCGAATACTATTCACCTGGAGATACTATTCATCCGAAAATATTACTATTCATCCATAAATTCACTGTTAATCATAAAATGAAAGTTTGGGGTCCTACAATTTACCCGTCCTCATTAAAATTTCGTCTTCAAAATTTAGATAACATATAAAACTTAAATCGCATACCTGTTCAAAATAGGTGGGGGTACTGTCATCTCATCCGTTCTCATGCTCCCATGTTACTTCCTTTACTGCATGGTTCCTCCACAGAACTTTAACCAATGGAATGACCCTGTTGCGCATAACCTGCTCTCTTCTATCTAAAATCTGTACAAGCTATTCTTCATAAGTTAGATTCTCTCTTTAATACATGTGAAGGATCTGCTAGGTACTTACAGAGCATGGAAACATGGAATACATCATGTATATTGGCCAATGATAGTGGCAAGTTTAGTCTATATGCCACTTCCCCTACTTTTTCTGTAATCTCATATGGCCTAATATAGCATAGGCTCAGTTTCCCACGATTATCAAATCGTAACACCTCTTTCCATGGCAACACTTTGAGGAACACTCTGCCGCCTACTTGAAATTTCAGGTCCATTCTTCTATTGTTTGCATAGCTATTTTGTTTGTCATCAGCTACTTTCAGCTTGTCCCTGATACTTTTTACCTTCTCTGAGGTAATTTGGACAAGCTTGGGACTTATTAGTTTCCTTTCACCTACCTTATCCCAGCACACTGGTGTTCTACATTTTCTCCCATACAGTGCTTCATACGGTGCCATACCAATGCTGGACTGATAGTTATTATTATAAGCAAACTCTATCAGTGGTAGGTACGTATCACAGCTTCCCTTGAATTCAATAACACAAGCTCTAAGTACATCCTTTAAAGTTTGAATAATACGCTCTGATTGACCATCTGTTTATGAATGGAACGATGTACTGAAATTCAATTTGGTGCCTAGAGTTCTCTGAAGACTGGGTCTGAATCGGGAATTGAATTTGAGATCTCTGTCAGATACTATGGAAATGGGTGTACCATGTAGCCTCACTATCTCATCAACGTACAACCGGGCCAATCTTTCTAGAGAATAATTATTCTTAATGGGTAGGAAATGGACGAATTTCGTTAATCTGTCAACAATTACCCAGATTGCGTCATGGCCACTCTGGCTGTGCGGAAGTCCTACCATAAAATCCATAGTGATCTTCTCCCATTTTCATTCAGGTATGGGGAGTGGCTATAGTAACTCTGTCGGTTTCTAATGTTTAGCTTTTACCTGTTGGCAGGTGAGACATCTAAAGACAAACTCTGCAATGTCTCTCTTCATCCCTTTCCACTAGTAGTGTTCTTTCAGGATGTGGTACATTTTAATGCTTCCCGGATGCATTGCATAGGTTGATGAATGAGCTTTTTCCATAATCTCTATTTTTAAATCAACTACATCCGGAACACATAATCTGTTACCCATCACTAATGTTCCACCAGCCGTTAGTGAGAAGTCTGTCGGTGGGTTAGATTCAATCTTATTCTTTAGTTCCATCAGATGCTGATTCTGAAGCTGTAACTCTCAGATTCTATCAATCAGAATAGGGCGCACATGAAAAGTGGCTAATAATGCCCTAGAATCAGTCATCTCCAACTGCACCCTTAAAGCTCTTAATTTAACGAACAGTGGGAGGTATACAACCTTCAGATGTGAGATGGAACCTGTGGGCTTCTTGTTCAGTGCATCAGCGACCACATTAACTTTCCCGGGATGGTATGCAATGGTAAAGTCATAATCCTTGAAGAGTTCCATTCATCTCCTCTGTCTCATATTCAATTCTTTTTGCGAGAACAGATATTGCAGACTCTTGTGGTCGGTGAAAATCCTACAAGGGACTCCATATAAGTAATGCCTTCAGATTCTCAAAGTAAAGACCACTGCAGCCAACTCTAGATCGTGTGTGTGATAATTCTGTTCATGCTTCTTCAACTGTCTGAAAGCATATGCAACCACCCTATCATTCTGCATCAGCACACAACTTAGGCCCTGCCTCAAGGCATCACTGTACATTGTAATCCATCCCTGCCAGTAGGAATAGTGAGAACAAGCGTCGTAGTCAGTCTTTTCTTTAATTCATCAAAGCTCTGCTGACATTGGTATGACCACACAAATTTTTTTTCCTTCCTGGTCAACCTGGTCAGTGTAGTAGCAATCCTTGAAAACCCCTCTGCAAATTTTTTGGAATAACCAACTAACCCTAGAAAGCTTCTGACTTCTGTAACATTGGTGGGTTGTCTCCAGTTCACTATTGGCTCAATCTTTTGGGGATCAATTGAAATTCTCTCTACTGACACTACATGCCCCATAAATGCCACCTGATCTAGTCAAAACTGACATTTACTTAGTTTTGCATATAATTGATGTTTCCTGAGAGTCTATAACACAATCCTCAAGTACTCTTCATGTTCTTCCTTACTGCTTGAGTATACTAGGATGTTATCGATAACTACTATCATAAATTTGTCCAGATAAGGCCTGAAAACCCCGTTCATCAAGTCCATGAACACTACAGGGGTATTGGTTAACCCAAATGGCATGACAAGAAATTTATAATGCCCTTACCGCGTTCTGAAGGCAGTCTTGGTAACATTTTCTCTTCTGATCTTCAACTGGTGATAGTTGGACCTCAGATCTATTTTGGAGAACACGCTGGACCCTTGTAACTGATCAAATAGATCATCAATCCTGAGAAAGGGATACTGATTCCATACTGTTACCTTATTGAGCTGTTTGTAATCTATACATAACCACAAACTGCCATCATTCTTTTTGACAAACAGTACTGGGGCTCCTCATGCTAAGGTACTCGGCCTAACAAACTCTTTACTTTTAACAAACCCTTTACTTACTAGCTTATCCATCTGTACTTTCAATTCTTTTAACTTTAAAGGAGCTATCCTGTAGGGTACTTTAGATATAGGTTGTGTCATAGGAACCAATTCTTTTCAAATTCAATCTCCTAGTTGGGTGGCAAACCAAGTAGATCATTTGGGAACAAATCTGGGAAGTCTCTGACTACAGAGATATCTTCCAATCTCACTTTAGTCTCTTTTGCTTCAATAGCATATACTAGATACCCCTGATGTGTTTTCCGTAGCATCTTCTAGGCTATCATCACTGTCATCAAACTACTAGCCAGTAACTTTCGTACCCCTCGAAAAATGACATCGGACTCCCCATCTCTAACAAATCTAACTTCCTTGCGGAAATAGTCAACTGTGGCATGGTGTCTGGACAACCAATCCATCCTAATTATCACATCAAAGTCTCTAATGTCCAGTAAAATCAGATCTGCCAGGAATTCCTGATCTTTTATAACCACCTGACAATCCATATATACTTTATCTGCCAACAGTATGTCCCCTACAGGAAGTGATACCCTCAAATTACAGTCTATTGGTTCTGGTTTTCCATTGATGTTCTTAGAAAAGTGTGCAGATACAAAAGAGTGGGTGGCACCTGGATCTATCAAATTAAATGCATCTCGGCCAAAAAGGTAAAAAAATACCTGTAACCACCTTAAGAGTTGCCTCTGCCTCTTGTTGGGTGATTGCAAACACTCGAGTATGTGTACGGGGCCTCCCTAACTGACCCCTAAATGATCCTCCTCGGTCTGAACCTCCCCCGGGCTGACTGGTACCAGTGGGTCCTCCCGTTTGTGTGACTCTCTTTGTACCTCGGCTCTCACTAGTCTGTCCAGTAGCTACAGTCTGTGGCCCTAACTGATCTACTAGAGCTAGCTGTGGGCAGTCTTTCATAAAATGACCCTTTTGCCCATATTTGAAACATCTAGATCTCTCTCTGTAGCACTCACCCGTATATGGCTTGCCACATGTCTTATAAGCGGGTCTGCTCTACCAACTCCTTCTGGGGCCTTTAGAACTAGCTGGTGAGGTCACGGAGCCTTGGCTTGATTATGCTTCGCAATTCTATTGACGGTTGTTGAACCATATTGATCTGTCTCCTAATCCAGTGTGCTTGTTGGGTTCCCCTGAGTAGCTGCCTGACCAGCTGCGCTTCTGGCCCTGCTTTGGTTTCGACTTTGGGATGGCCTCTGCACGCTTTTCCACCCTAATAGCTGCTTCCACTAGCTTTCTATACCATGGGTAGAGCATAGCTGACACGTAGGCCTTGATTTTTGGATTTAGGCCCACTATGAATCTTTTTATATTCTGCTCTTTATTATCATCTATAAATGGAATCATCCGGATCAGTTTCAAAAATCTCTTATCATAATCCGTAACAGACGTCGGTCCTTGCTCTAATATGAAAAATTCTTCCACCTTAGAGTCTTGGTAGCTCTTGGAGTAAAACTTTTCTAAAAATTATTTCTTAAACACTGCTCAGGTCACCCTATCTGGATTCAGCCTCTGTAAGGATCTCCACCAGTCATTCGCCCTATCTTTTAGTCGGAAGGCGGAGAAGGTGACCATTTGATCGTCTGTACACCCCATAACTTGAAAAATCTCTTCTGTGGTCTCCATCCAAGACCAAGCATGCTCAAGATCCCCTGTACCATCATATGACTTCACGCCCAATTTTCTGGTGCGCTCTATAGACACTCCAGCCTTCCGTGGCTGTTGAGGAAATGCCGCTACTAGTGTCTGAGCCATCTGCTCTACATTAACCTCTACTCTGACTGGCTCTAGTGGGTGGGATGGTCTTGCTGGAGGGTGCTCTATAAGTACATTAACAGATTCATCTATTCTCTCTACTGTAGGTGCAGAGACCGTTGCCACCCCCCCTTCTTTTAGCTAGGTGACCTCTTCTACGCATGATTTTGTGAATTTTCAATCACCTACTTGGTTATGCAATGCACAATTGATGTAATAAAATTATTATTGAAAATTCAACCAAATACGGAAAGTCATTTAATAACATTAAAACCACTTTAAAAAACAGACAACAGATCAGACAATATCCAAGCTCTGATACCAACCCTAATGGGGCCCACCCCGCCTTTCCCTTTACGGGGCCTAGGTGCTCGCCTAGCACCCTACGAAATCCATCTGGATTCTATTCCACTACATCCAGCTGGGAAACCAAGGAGCAAAGCCTAGAACTGAAAATCATCAAAATTCAAAGAAACTTAAATTTCATTAAAATCTATCTTCTATAGTTTAAAATTTCTTAAAAAGTTCGGCAGAGTTTCCTCTGTTTTTCGGGATTGCTAAAATTTAGAAAATCAACCTGCAAATCAAAATTTACACTTCTAAGGTTTCATACATTTTCTCAACTTCCAACTGAATATCAGGTCCCTTTCAATGGCAATCCCTAGCCACAAATTCTAAAAAAATAAAATTAAATCAGTTTACTATCAAATTTGAAAATAATTTTTTTTTTTTTTACAAATCCAGAACTTTACAATCCAAAAATAATCGATTTAATTTCATTACAGAATAAAGTTAACCATAATTAAATTATGGATAATATATTTACATTCAAAAGATATTTACAACCAAAAATAAATTTCATATATTCTTTTGTGCATTGCCATTTATACATTTATAGAAATTTTATTTCTTCAGCTACTTTCATTCGAATAGAGGGGAACGTGTATCCTGTCAGCTGGAACTTGCACCTAGGGAGATTTTTTTAACAAAAATTTATCAATGTAAGCTACGAAAGTTCAGTGAGTGCGAGGTTTTCTAACTTAAATTCTTTTCTAAAAGGCTAACCTCCCTAAAACATTTATAAAAATTTCTATTTTTTACAATTTTCAGAAATATAAATTCAAAGTCTATAATAATAGAATTTAGATTCCAAAATAATAAAATTTAGAACCAATAGATAAAAATTTATATTAAAAATGGTAATCTATTTCAGAAATTTTAATAAAATTTCATATATAATAGAATTTCAAAATAGTTTCAGATATAACAGAATTTCATATAATTTCAAAACCACTAATGGATTTTCAGATGCATACAGATAATGGTCACACGTACTAGACGGGAGGAACCACTATCCCCAGCACTAGTGACAGCCATCAGTGCTTCACGCCCAGCGTCTTTCACACTTTCTGGCGTATACAGAAGATATCCCACTAACAGCAGCGGATTAAATCCATAGTGCAAGCGCGAAGTGAAATAATACCCCTCGCATATATTTGGCGATGCGACTCGACTGGCACCCTCAATTCCTCCAGAGTTAGTGACAACCCATCCCAGGACTTGCCATACATGCAGAGGTATTCCGATCGGGTCTAAACAGATATATATTTTCAAATACCGTCAATTCCATGACAAATAGTGTAATCCATTAGGTTTGAAAAATTCAATAATTTCTTTATGCCATTCATAATTGAGTTCATTTATTTCAATTGCTCATAATAACCATATATCATTTTGAATGACATATAATTCACATTTCACTACATATATTTTTTTCATGCATAAACCATAACACATTCAAATTAAAATGGATATTTAAATCACGTATTAGTTTCCATAACAACATGAAATAATTGAACTATTTTACAATCAAAACAACTTTAACATAACATGGTAAAAATATGATTTTGCAATCACTATTTTTGATCACTTGGTGGCTAATCAATCCTCCCATTTTCCTTAACTTTTGGACTTCAATTTGGTCACCTATAATTCACCATTTTAGGCCCAAAAATCCATCAATAACATGTCCATTCCATAATTAAAATAAATTCACTTTAACTAAACTTCAATTACATCAAAACTAATTCCATTACTAATTCATCCAATACTTTCTAATTTCCATTTCTTTCCATTTCATTTGTGTTTATTCAATATCATCCACATTCAAACACTTTAATACCCTATGGTATCACATGAATTCAATTAAAATTTAAGGTGCCCTTCAACCTATAATTAAAAAGATTTTCTTGGAAAAGCTAAAAATGTTAGCTTCTCCCATTAGATGTATTTCAACTTTTATAATTATTCAAAAACTCTACTGAGATAACAACCAAACCAAAAAAAAAAAAAAAAAAAAAAAGTGAAACAAAAAAAGAAGCTTTGTGGATTAAAAAAGTTCATTTGTTTAGTAAATAAGTTGTACTAAATATACATTTAATTACTCCTTATGTCTACTTTACAAATTTATAAATTAATCATTTAATTTTTATAATATGCCAAAATTTGTCATAACTAATATTAATCTCTTTAATATGAAAACAAGAGTAAGTCTTGCTAGATTTGATTCATAGTTTCCTTACATGATAAATAATTGAACAAAAAAAAAAAGACTATTAATAAATGGTTCAACAATAATTTTTAAAAGCAATTTTCGAAATTATGTCTCTGGTCCATTTCAATGCATAGCTGCCGGGCCCCAACACAAAATAATCTGCTTTCGTTATCAATCTTTGGACACAAGGTTTTGTATTAACTTCTACACGGAGTAACAGGAGCTGAGCTGAAGCTTGATTCTAAACCTGAGATCAAACTTGAACTGCAGTTGGTACTAGAGGTTAAAGCATCAGCTGCAGTCTTCTTCACAATTTAATTAGTTCACATTCCGTAGCAGTCAATCAATTACTCATGTTATATATAAGAAGATAATAAAAAGTTAAAAACGAAGTGACATGTTTTAAGTTACCGTTGACGTGTAGCAGGTCAGTGGCACCACCCCATGCCCTTAAGTGCATGGTTTTACACCCCACAACCTCTTTCCTATCAAATAATTGTGTGGGCTGTTCCCCCACCTTGCATGGATTTTTCCCCCATTTATGTGTGAGATGTTCCTTCCCGTATGAGAGCTACTATCCGAACCGTATCCCATAGTCTAATCTCTCTTGGTTTCAGTTGATTTCTAGATTTGTATCAGTCAGGAAAAAAAAAAAAAAAAAAAAAGAGTTACCATTGATGTATTTTTACGTAGAGAGTAGTATAAAGTTGATTCGATTGGCCGGGTGAGTTATTACTACAACTCTATGGGGAACATGAGGGGAAAAATCACAGTGGAGGATACCACAAAATGAGCACCATATAATCCTAGGGTTCCCATGCAGCAGAAGAGACAGTAGAGAAAGTGTTGCATAGTAAATTATTTGCTGAATGTAACATAGCTAAATGCAGAGATTTGCACTCGTGATACTCCATTTTAAGCAATGCCCTGCACGCGTATAATTATATTCCAATTCCAGTTACTTAGCTAGCTCTCCCACGGCTTAAGTCTTTCTTTAAAGACTAGAAATGCCACCTTCTAACTCACATTAAAACCAAAGAAATGTGGTCTTTTTTTCCATCCGACTCCCTCAAAACCACTTCGCCTCTGGTTTTCCAAATCCCACAACTGCCTCCCACTTTATTTATGTTTGTTTCCATTTCACTCTACCCAGCTCCCTCTTCTTCTCCTCCCTCTCATACGTCTGCTTCTTTCCATTCTCTCCTCCTCTCTCAACTGTTACTTGCCATTTTTAGTTTCAGAGCCACCCAACATAGAATTATATATATATGGCAGGAACACTTCTTGACAAGAGCCTAATGAGATCCCTGGCTTTGAGAATAATATACGGCAAAGTTGCTCAACAACAGGTGGGTACTACATTTTAGTTGCACGTGGTGTTTGCTTGTTGTCGCATGGAACTTGAAGGGGTTGTTTGTTTGGTGACAGGGGACAGGCTGAGAAGGAGTTGAGGGTTGAAGTGGAAGCCATTGGACGTGTGCGCCACAAGAATCTGGTTAGGTTGCTTGGTTATTGCGTTGAGGGAGCTCATAGGTACTTCAACTTTGTCAATTCTGAATCTTTGATCTTGATTTGCGCAGTTGCATGCATGGACTTTTTGTTCATCTGATGATTTGTTAGCTTTAATTGATTTTATGTGATGCTCTCACTTGGGTCTGATTATAGTTACTTGACTGTTTTAGGATGCTTGTTTATGAACATGTTGACAACGGCAACTTAGGAAGGTGGCTTCATGGAGACGTAAATTGGAGGCTCGGATGAATATAATACTTGGATCTGCAAAAGGGTCATTGCATGCTTGTATACCCCACTACCATGAGCAGGTCCACCACCCCCACCATATCATCAGAAAATATTATCTCCCACTAATTTTTTCCCTCCTGCACTTACTAAAAGTAGCCTTCTCCTCTCAAAAGCAGCAGAGAAAACGCGTCCACCTTTCAAAGAAGAGACTTTTTCTCTCTGGTCCCTCTACTTGACATTGTACAACATGCGAGATCTTCTCGTGAACCTCCCCTACCGCCCTAACCATTATAGGAGACCTTTGCAGGTGTGAAGTGTGTTTGGGGAGATGAAGGAGATTCTCAAAGACGCTTCCATTCTTGGTCGTCCTTGCTGGACAAGCTCAGGTCATTTTCCTCTCTTTAATTTGTCTTTCACTGAAATCTGTTCAAGTGTTTGAATTTTCATCAATCATCATATGAGCTAGATTTGCATGCATCGTATAATTTTGTTCAAGTGTTTGAATTCATGCCAGCATCATATCTCACTGAAGATGTCCTGCAAAGTTAATGAATAATGCATCATATATGTCTGTTATTTTTAGTTTTTAATACGAAAACAGAACGCACTTTGTAACAGTAAGATTAGCCTTCACTTTTAGATCTTGTTATTTAAGAGTGATCTGACTTCTCTCATTAATGTCACGCATCAGTCCAGCATCTCTGCTTGCTTTTGTGAGAGCTCACAATACAGAGATTCTATACAGAAATTAAAGGCCGTTTCATTTAGATGAAAGGTGTGCCACCACTGTGTTCATACCTTCTTTTCACAACTACAGAATTTGGTCATGTCCTTGGCCTTGGTCATATACCTTCTTCTCCTCCCTCTCATACGTCTCGTTCTTTCCACCCTCTCCTCCTCTCTCAACTGTTATTTGCCATTTTAAGTTTCAGAGCCACCCACCATAGAATTATGTATATATGGCAGCAACACTTCTTGACAAGAGTCTAATGAGACCCCTGGCTAGAGAATAATATAAGGCAAGTTTGCTCAACAACAGGTGGGCACTGCATTTTAGTTGCATGTGGTGTTTGATCGTTGCGTGTTCAAGAGTTGTATGGAACTTGAAGGGGTTGTTTGTTTGGTGACAGGGGACAGGCTGAGAAGGAGTTGAAGGTTGAAGTGGAATGACAAGAATCTGGTCAGGCTGCTTGGTTATTGTGTTGAGGAAGCTCATAAGTACTTCAACTTTGTCAAATTTGAATCTTTGATCTTGATCGGTGCAGTTGCATGCATCATGTCAATTTTCAATCATTCTGTTTGTTAATGTAGAGTAGTGGATGGAGGTCTAATTAACTTGCAAATTAGGGTGAAGTCTTGCATATTCATTTAATTTATTGTACATTGTCTCCATATTAAAAGTATTAAAATTATCATATCAAGAAAAGAGCTAAGGAAAAAAAATGAATTTTTTTTAAGTAATTTGAAAACTAAAATTGTTTGTTTTTATATTAAATAACATATCATAGTTGGAAAATTTTAAAATTTTTTAACAAGGATGAGAATCATAATTAAAAATAGAAAACTAAATATATTGTTGCCAGGATTCATGACTACATATTATTATTAATTTCTGAAATTTTTGTAGTTAATTCTATTTTTTACCACCTAAATTTTCTTTTTTACCATGATTGTGGTCTTCAATTAGCGGTAAATATATACAAAACAATACCTGGTAAGAAAAAGCATACCATGATTTTCGACTGAAAATAAAATTAAAGAAACTTTTTGTTAGTGTAACTGAAAAACAAGATAGATAAATATGAAAATATATAAATAATGGATTGTCTATCTTTAATATATCTTTTTGTTTCGATGTGTTAACATCCAGAGCCAGAGCAAATCCATCAGTCACATCATCGAGGCTATCACACAAGGACATGCAAAGCCCGGTATAATTTCTATAACCTATCTTACTATTGACGTATACCCATATGAATTACAATCGATGACTGTGAACTTATTATGGGTGTTAATGATGGTGGAAGAATCGTCCATATCAAGGAAGAATGGGGACGAGGTTCCATTATAGCAATCTACTGATTTCAGCTCAGTAGTTGCAACTGGCCTTCCTTGTTTATGTTGGTGACCTCCACCACTAAATTTGAATAAAAAGGTTTGAGAGAGTTGTAAGGAGTGTGGTTACAAGTTATTAAAAATGTTTCATATTTGTCATTTAGGTAATATCCGAGCTTTGTCCTGAATAGATATGGGATTTTGAAGTGTCCACACTTAGTAAGGTAACCAGGCTTAATTTGAGGTAATTTAGTAGTTAATGGTGCTGCTAATGGCACAACTAATCAGAGAGATGGAAAAAAGAGAAAAATAATAGAGAGATGGAAAAAGGAGAAAAGTAGGCTGGTGGAAAGAGATAGAAAAAAAAAAGAGAAGTTGTTGGTGCTGTATTAGCTACTAGTAGCATCTTCAGTACAACTACTTGGAGACACATTGCATTCAATCCCATATTTTCAGGAACTACAAGTGGTTAATTGATCTTTTGTGTTGATGCATTCCTTTATATGTTCACTTTATACTAACTATTCACAAACACTCTATTCATAAACATGTCAAAAGTTGATTATTCAACAACTCACTATATGCATTTTCTACTGAAATCTCTTACTGATCAGGATGGACTTATTTAGGACCGAGGTGAATTAGGTGGCATGTCTTGGTCAAAGTCATCTTTAATAGAATTTGCACAAAGATAGAGCTTTGCAGATAAGAGATATGCATGCCAAAGGTTGATTAACGTGGTTTTCTGTTAATGGCAAATGTGTTATTCCCCACGATCCTATGTAAGAATGAAATAGGCAACAATCATTCTCTCCTCTTTCCTTCTTTTCCCACCGGTCGACTTCTCTCTTTTTTCCATCTCTCTACTCTTTCTCTCTCTTTTCATCTCTCCAAGTAGTTGTAGTGGATATGTTACTATAATGGGAGCTAATAGAGCACTAGCAACTAATCAATTACCCAAAGCCATGCTTGGTTGCCCCACTAAGTATGGAGACCTTGAAATCCCATATCCATTCAATATGAAGCCTGGTTGTTATCTTAATGACAAACATGAAACTTTCTTAATCATTTGCAACCACTCTCATTATAGCCATTCCAAACCTTTTTATTTGAATGCAAATGTGGAAGTCATTAGCATAAACACGGAAGATCGGTTACAAATATAGAGCTTAGTATATGTAGACTGCAACAATAGAATCTCGTTCACGTTCTTGGTTTGTTTAAGTAATTCCTCCATTATGGTTCACACTCAAAATAAGTTGATAGTTGTCGATTGTGATTCTTATGGATAAATCATCAGTATGATAGGTAATAATTCACATATTCAGGGGTGTCTATCCATATGTGAAGACCCAAATTATATGATTAAGGGATCTTGCTCTGGCTCTGGCTCTGGCTCTGGATGCTTCTAGATAGATATCCCTAAAAGGCTACATAACATGATGGTGCAATCTATTACCTATAGTAGCTAGAGATGCAAAGATTTAATGAAGAAAGGCATTCCATGCAACTACGCGTTTGTTGTTGAAGATAGCCAATTCCATTTCTCTATTAAATATGGCAGAAATAGTTCTTACAATGATTGAGTGAGTAATAATTGGGCAAGGCAGGTGTAAAGAAGCAATGAACAATCCAAGCTATGCATATGATGAACATGCCTCATTATTAATCATCAGTTGCAAACAACAGTGCCAACGATTATCTTGTAAGTTTAAAGATGGTTATCAAGGGGACCTATACCTTCTCAATGGCTACCAATGTATGTACATGAATAGTCTTTTTTGTTTTAGCATATTACTTGGCTTGACTATATGGTATTTTTAATATTTGGTGTGTGCTGATATTAACATTTCTTTGTTAGGATTTGGATGCTCTATTTTCGGTTCATTCATTTTTTGCTATTTTTATCTCATTTATCTAAATTATTATTATTTTTTTTTTTAAAAAAAAGATTATCTATGATTTGAAGTGGTGGAGATATTTTATTAGGTTTTATCATTATTGTCTACTTGTGGCTGACTTGATAAATCAGTTATTTATTTATTTTTGATTGAGATTAATCATGGTTTAGGTCCAGCTAAACAAAATATAGTAGTTAGGCTCTGGTAAACATCTTCTTATGTGGCACCATTTTTCATAAAGAAAGGTGTGTATGTGGTTAGGTTTATTCACCAAAGTTGTCGTTTTTGTTATATTTGAATGTGAATTGAGTCAAAGATATAGTTGGTGGTGCTGTGAGCTTATAGTGCCCTCTGGGACATGTTGATATTATGCTGGGGTGAGTTAGAGATTGGAATTTGAAATCTATAATGTTGTTTTACTAAAGATCACTCTTATTCTCTTGCTTTTCATGTCACGGTTTATGTTAAGATTAATTAGATTCAAGATGTGTTGTAAGATTATTGCAATGTGCCACACTGTTATTTATTGTTGGACACTTGTGAGCTTGCATTTTGAGACATTCGAGCACATTTACAATTTGAGATATTTGCATGGATAACTGAATTTGATGCCATATAACAAACATTACCCTTTTAAGTCTATAAATTTGAAGTGGAAAATTCTCCTTCATAGTTTACATCCTATTGAAGGATATAGGTGCTAATGAAGTTCTGAAATAAACAGCTGCGACATACTGTTGCTGCCTTCAAGATTCGAGCCTTGCGGACTAAATCAGTTGTATGCAATGAGATATGGAACCATACCAGTCGTTCACGCCATTGGAGGACTTAGAGTGAGTTCAAAATCCAAATAGTTAGAAATTGTTTTGTTTTAATTGGTTTATATGTGCTCTTAATGCCACTTTCTGTCTTCTAGGATACTGTCGAAACTTTCAATCGCTATGGTCGAGGAGGCAACGGCGAAGGTATAGGGAATGTAAATGTCCTTAAGCTTTTAGCCTTGATGGTCCTTCTTGAATAGTTTCTTATAAATAAGGAATTTAATACTACGAGTAAATGCTTTTCTTAGATATTACTTTGGAGTTTAAATTGCAATTCGTATATTCAATACAGCGCCATGTTTATGGTTACTGAATCACAAAATGTAAATTACGAAATTTGTTCTAATGCTTAACATAGACCTGTGGACCGGGAAACAAGTGCTTCGTTGAGAGATTTTTTTTGTTTTTGTGGAGAAATATTTAAAACTTTTCTAATATAGTCCAAATCTTGATAACGAAACCATATACATCTAAAAGGTACTAAATATGCTGAATTAGGTTATAGGAGACAATTAAACAAACACAAGCTTATCATGTGCTATCAAAAGAAAGCATGTTAGAAGCAAGTTAATTCATCAAGCATGCTATATCTCAATTTATATTTTCCCTACTGAATATGAATCCAATACCATATTTTACGTCGATCTTATGTTAACGCTTTCTTTTCTTTCATTTGTTTACAAATTTTTTGAGGTTATATTATACTCTCCTGACTCGGAGTAAAAAAATTAGGACAGTGTGATTGGTGAATTTGGGGTTGTAAGTTATTATGTTTCGGCCTCTCATGTGACTGATGTGCATGTTGATAATTATTTCTTTCCCAAATTTATAGGTGTTTGTGGACCATCCGTCACATCACAGGCCTGGAAATCCTTAAGGTGATTACTATCGTGCTTTTGGTGATAACCATGTATGGCTTGTGATTGTGTTGAGCGTCGAGGCTGACAAAGTACTAAGAACTTTTTATTCAAAAATGATGACAAGTCTTTTTCTCATTTGGTTTTACAGTTTCGCTTCACTTTGCTTTGCTATGCAGCATGTGAAGCTCCACTAGTGCTTCCATTAGGAGGATATACATATGGAGGGAAATGCCTTTTCCTCGTCAATGACTGGCATGCTGGCCTTGTGCCAGTGTAAGTTATTTGGAACTTCTCTGAAGTTACTATAGGAAAGAAATGTACCTCCGAGTCTAGATTTCTTGTTTTCTGGTTCAGGCTTTTGGCATCTAAGTATCGTCCATATGGAGTTTATAAGGATGTTCGAAGTATTCTTGTTATACATAACCTCGCACATCAGGTTTATGTAACATTTTGATGCTCTCCGAATGCCTTATTATTTGAAATGTTACTTGAACTTGCCTCTCTGAAGCATGCGGTCTGCATCTTATGATTGATATTCTTGTGAAACTGTGGAATGAGATGTCTAGGATACTAATCTCACATATTATCATTGTGTATGCTAGGGTGTTGAACCTTCTGCAGCTTATAAGAGCTTTGGACTACATCCACCTCCGTACGGAGCATTGGAGTGTTTGATTTGAAGAAATATCTGGTCTCTTTTTTGGTAATTCGCAATTATTATCTGCTTTTGAAATTTTTAACACTCAAGGTAAATTATTTCTTCCATACAACTAACAAGTGCTCATACTTCTTAGATATTACTTTTTATACCGATGTTATCTTTGTTCAATTGCAGGGCTATTCATGGGAAACAATAAATTAAGGTTAATAAGGTGTAGTACATGGATGATATTGTAAAATTTTAAAATAGTGTAGGGAGTAATAAGGTGTTGGAAAAACTTTTTCGATGGATGATACAACTACTTTGAAATACGCAAACCAACAAAAATAGTACAGTTCTCTTAAGGAAAAAACATAATAATAGTACAGGCCCTGTGGATCCCCATTGATGTCAGCTCCATGTACTTGCAGTACCAACCTAAATGAGGTCTTGATCTGTCCATTTTGAAATTAGCTTCGCTATCATGGTTGTTGATGTAAGCTCATACGTCACTATTTCGCCATTTCTGAAATGAGCATCATTAATTTTTCTACTTTTTTGAAAGCCATTGATATTGATGTTGACAAATCCCTTTGGTGTCAAAAACAACCACTGTTTTCGGAGAAAGCGTGTTCCTAGTACGTAATATTATTCTCTTTTTTCCGACTATTTCTGTTGGCTCTTTATTTTTCTGTTGGCTCTTTATGGAGAAAAACTTTGAATTCACATTATATAGTGGTGAACCCCTTGTAAAACAGTCTAAACACTTTTCTTCATGGACTGTAATGATAGAGCTCTCTGTGTTTCTTTACTGTTTGTGATATTAAATCCCTTCCACTCATCTCATTCATTTGACACAATAACCCGAACCCACTTCATATCTGATGCTGAAAATGGAAGTCTCGTATCATCCGATGGACACTTCAAACTGGGATTCTTCAGCCCCGGCAAATCTCAAGGTCGTTATGTTGGCATATGGTTTAACAAAATCTCTAAACCTGCGGTTGTTTGGGTTGCTAACAGAGCAACTCCAATCAAGAATTCTGCCGGTGTTTTCAAGATAGGTGGAGACGGAAATCTTGCTGTTTTCTGTGGTGTTGGGAACAGTTCCTTGTGGTCTACCAATGTTTCTGTGACGACAGCCACCTCCACTGCCAAGCTATTAGATTCAGGAAATCTGGTTCTGGTAGCTGAAGACAAAATCATATGGCAAAGCTTTGATCATCCAACAGACACGGTTATTCCTGGTATGAAATTTGGATCGAACCATATCATAACTTCTTGGAAGTCAATTGATGATCCAACACCTGGGAAATATTCCACTAGGTTGGACACTCGCGGTACGCCTCAGGTTTTCCTGTACAAAAATTCGGTTCCAAGATGGCGTAGTGGCCCTTGGAATGGTCGCTTCATGAATGGCGTGGCTTATGCTAAACGCCACAAAGATTACTACTCTGACCCAATGGATCTTATGAATCTCACATATGTGAGCAATGACAATGAATTGTACATTTCATTCTTACCAAAAAATGGAGCCCTTTTCTCCATGACTGTTGTGGAGCCAACAGGAACTCTTAAGACACTAATCTGGCATGAGAGCCAGAGATGGATAAAATTCAGGGTTCTGCCACGGGACTTGTGTGATGAGTATGCACGATGTGCTGCAAATGCGATTTGCAATGAGGATACATTGGCACGTTGTACGTGTCTGCCCGGGTTTGAACCCTTGAATCCTGAAGGCTGGTACGTACCATGTGTGGAAACGAGGAAACAGAATGGCTGCGGCAAAGGTGATGGGGAGGGTTTTGTGAGACTGGAACATTTGAAGTGACCAGACGCGAGAAATTCTACCGTTTATAGTAGCATGAGTTTACAGGAGTGTGAGAGAGAGTGCTTAAAGAGTTGCAACTGTACAGGGTATGCTATTGTAGATGGTAATGAAAGCGGGCAATGGTGCATAACATGGTATGGCGAGTTAAGGGATATGAGAGACTATGAAGATGGACAAGATTTCTACATAAGAGTTGATGCTGTGGAGCTAGGTATATACATTTTTTATCCATTCATCATTTCTTTTGCTTATCTCTTATTCAATATTAGCAGTCCATTTCTATGTTGTATATGCTATATTGATTAGTATTTGGCTTCAAGATTGGATCGGTTAAAGTTTAGTCAAATTGTAATGGGCACTGATCAGAACCTGAGTAGTAGTTTAACCACACAATAACTAGTAAATCACCTAATATTTATATAGGCTCAGATCCTCAGGTTTTTATAAACTAACATCTATTTAAAATTACTTGAGCCCAACTAATGTGAGTAAAAATTTTGAAATTCCAATTGCAGAGTATGCCTGGAAAGTTTCAGGACAAATTCTAGCAACAAAAAGTAGACTGGCATTTATTATTGTTCCTGTGATCGTGGAGATCATTCTGGCGGCTGTGTGCTTTCATTACTTCTGGAGAAGGCTTGCTAAAGGTGATTCAAATTACCTATAATTATACATCTTATTCTAGTATGATGGACTAAGGTTTGCATCACTATTATTTTGTGAATGGTAGGACAACATGGTCCTAGTTGTAGTAAGGACAAACATAGAACCTAAAATAACTTTACTTATGCCTTGAATATGACTAATGTTTTCCATCGATTCCTGAGAAGTAATTTATGTGAAAATACATAAAATAAGGGCATAAGAATACATAAGAATGCTAAATAATTGCTCTATATTTATAAATTAATTACCTGAATACAGGAAAGAAGAAACAAAAGCATCACCAAAAGTTTGTTTTGGATTTGACGGGAAGTTCGTCTAAAGATAAGGACTTTACTAATGACTGTGGTGAAAGTGAGAACTTAGAATTGACTTTGTTTGAACTAGGTACTGTGATATCTGCAACAAATAACTTTTCTTTGGTGAATGAACTTGGACGAGGAGGTTTTGGCCAGGTTTATGAGGTATTTTCTTTCCTGTGCTATAATAACAATAGTTATATACTAATAAGGGCTTGTCTTTGTCTTTTAGCACTTTTAGTGACTAAAATTCTCTTTTAAGCAAAACCTTTTAATCAATTTCTTAATCTAAAATTTTGTTCATCCATATTCGTTGGCAATTAGAACTATATAACTTTCGTCTAGGGTGTTCATCGTATCTTTTAGCCCCTTCTACCTTGATTTAAGCTTTTCATTTCTATATGCATTTTCTATGTTGAGTCTTTAACCATGTTTAAAGCATAGTTGGTAACTTCAAAACTAATATAAATATATTTCGATTCATATTCCAGGGTCAATTATCTAAGGGCAAATTGCACAAACCTCCCCTGAGGTTTGACGAAATTGCACAAATATTACGATGTTTGGGTAACTCGCACGGACACTACCTGAGGTTTCAAAAACTCCGCACAAACCTCCCCTGTCGTCAGTCAACAACCATTAAATCATCATAGTCAATGGTTAAAATTATAAAAAGACTAAAATACCCTTCAATAAATTTAAAATTAATATATAATATATTTTTGTTTAATTTAATTTGAAAATAAAATATAAAAAATTAAAAAAAAAGAAAAAAAAAAAAGAAAAAATTGGTCTCCATCGCTGGAGACGGCTGCGTCTCCAGCGATGGCCGTCCGTCTCCAGCGATGGAGACGGTCTCCATCGCTGGAGATCGCTGGTCGACCAGCGATGGAGATCAGTCTCCATCGCTGGAGTCTCAGCGATGGAGCGATCTCCATCGCTGGAGACTCCAGCTCGCTCCATCGCTGAGTTTCAGCGATGGAGACCCAGCGATGGATCTCCATCGCTGGTCTCGCTGGAGTCTCCAGCTGGAGTCTCCAGCGATGGAGAGACGGTCTTCATCGCTGGTCGCTGATGGAGACCGATCTCCATCGCTGAGTCTCCAGCGATGGAGCATCGCTGGTCGACCAGCGATGGAGCGATCTCCATCGCTGGAGACTTCAGCGATGGAGATCGGTCTCCATCAGCGACCAGCGATGGAGACCCTCTCTCCATCGCTGGAGACTCCAGCGAGACCAGCGATGGAGATCCATCGCTGGGTCTCCATCGCTGGTGACTCAGCGATGGAGACGGTCTCCATCGCTGAGACTCCAGCGATGGAGACGGTCTCCATCGCTGAGACTCCAACGATGGAGACTGATCTCCATCGCTGGTCGACCAGCGATCTCCAGCGATGGAGACCGTCTCCATCGCTGGAGACGGACGGCCATCGCTGGAGACGCAGCCGTCTCCAGCGATGGAGACTGTCGGTGTCGGTCTCCATGGGAGACCAGATCTGGTCTCCCATGGAGACCAGTTTTTTCTTTTTCTTTTTTTTTTTAATTTTTTTAATTTTTTATATTTTATTTTCAAATTAAATTAAAAATATATTATATATTAATTTTAAATTTATTGAAGGGTATTTTAGTCTTTTTATAATTTTAACCATTGACTATGACGATTTAATGGTTGTTGACTGACGACAGGGGAGGTTTGTGCGGAGTTTTTGAAACCTCAGGTAGTGTCCGTGCGAGTTACCCAAACATCGTAATATTTGTGCAATTTCGTCAAACCTCAGGGGAGGTTTGTGCAATTTGCCCATTATCTAATGGACAGGAGATAGCTGTCAAAAGATTGTCAAAAAATTCAGGACAAGGAATCTCAGAATTCAAAAATGAGATCTTACTAGTAGCAAAACTTCAACATAAAAATCTAGTAAGACTTTTAGGTTATTGCATGGAGAAGGATGAAAAGATATTAATCTATGAATTTTTGCCTAACAAAAGCTTGGACTACTTCATTTTTGGTATGGCCACTCCTTAATTATGCACTTGATATCTATATAGTTTCTATGTCTGTTCTTTCTAAGATATATGATACAATATACTTGATGTAGATCAATCAAGAAAGCTATTATTGGATTGGAAAATGCGTTTTGATATAATTTTAGGAATTGCCCAAGGGATTCTTTATCTTCATCAAGATTCGAGATTTAGAATTATTCACAGAGATCTTAAAACTAGTAATATTCTTTTAGATGGAGAGATGAAACCCAAAATATCAGATTTTGGTACAGCAAGAATATGTGGAGAGGTTGAAACACAAGAAAAAACCAAAAGAGTTGTTGGAACTTAGTAAGTCAATACAAAACATACTTATCATTGAACTTTTTCAATTACTAACACCTTTTTATGTGGCCTAAAAATGAAATGAAAACTACTCTAGGAATATATTATAACTGAGATCAATAATTTTTATGCTTGCAGTGGTTATATGTCACCTGAATATGCACTAGGTGGTTTTTTTTCCACAAAATCAAACATTTTTAGTTTTGGAGTCATAATATTAGAGATCATAAGTGGCAAGAAGAGAATGGGCTTCCATGATGATTCATTCTCACCTTTGATACAATATGTAAGTTGTTGCCAACTTTTGTCTTTTGCCACTTATAAATATTGGCTTGCTACTTATATATATTTTTTGATCCTCATGTAATATTGGAAATAAGACATGGGAACTCTGGAGAGTTGGTAAGGCCGTAGAGATAGTTGACTCATGTATAGCTGATTCATGCCCAACAAATGAAGTTTTGAGGTGCATCTATGTCGGACTCTTATGTGTGCAAGATAACGTAGAAGATAGACCAAGTATGTCGAATATAGTTTTCATGTTAAGCAATGAAACAACACTTTCGTCTCCCAAGAAATCTACATTTGCTATCGGGAAGCATGAATCAAGGTCATCTCTTATCAAAAGAGAGTGTTCCATTAATAAGGTAACAATGACAACATTAAGTGCACGATAAATTTGTTAGGTTACTGAAATGTATTTATTAAATTATAGTTAAATATTTTTTTATAAGATAACTTTAATTACATTGTGTTATACTTAATTTTGCATAATTGTTATTTCTGTATTTACAGAAAACTAAACTCAAAATAATTTATATTTATCCTTAAGGTTAGAAATCCGTAATAATTAGTGTTAACATAAACAAAATGATGATTGTAGCTAAAAACATTTTATAGATTGTTAGGAAGGTTAAAACGGAATCATAATAATTGCTTAAACTCTATTATGTCATAATTTTGGTTATATTAGGGTGATTTTGCTTCAAATAAAAGGATTGTAAATGCACAAGCACAACACAAAAACAAAAATGAAAAAGAGAGAAACAGGGGAAGATGTAAGGAAGGCTTTAAAATAAAGCCTTGAACATGATCATTAACACAACTCTTATAATTTCCGAAATCATAAATTGTCTTTGAATTGACTTCTTCTTGTTCCAGAAAAATGCAATGTAATATCGTTTATTGTATCCTTAACTCAATACTCTAAATCATCTAAAAGACCTTCATGGTATTTTTTGTACAATGGACTATGTAAATACTGTCATTATTGATATAGCTAACAAAGATGGAAATAATGAAAGCTTAAGATTGAAGAAAACAAAAGCATAAAGTTTATTAACTAAATCTGCATACATATTAAGTCATATCATCTTCCTTATTAATTTTTAACATGAGATCTAACATTAAGAACATCATTAAATAAATCTGACATAAAAAGATTGAAAGTTCACTCAATTCATTTGTTGAGATGTCATATCAAACATGGAGAAAATCCTTTATGGGACTATCTCGCAGCTGATATGGTGAGACGGACTAATGAAATTATATCATTTCTCTTACCAATGAAATAGTGTCATTTCTCTTTCTCTTATCTTTGCTATTACTCTTTTCTTTTTGACAGACCCCTTTCCCTAGGTAATCTGTCGGAACCCTATGGTGACCCTCTAGCTATCCTTACGCTCAACTAAAGGATCCCCGTAGAGCTAAGCTGTGTTCTTTTGAAAATCTTTTCGAAAACATTTTATAAAAATTTGGGCAGCATTCCGTCTATTTTTCGAACTTTACCACCCTGCAAGTTATAAAGTTTAACACTTTTAAAATACCACAAATCAATTTCTCCAAACTACAGAGCTTCATGCTCTCATTTTTATCAATCCACAAGCAACCACAAACATGCATACGGTTTAGAAAATATATTAAATTGAATTCATAAGTCATGCATGATTAATTTCAATCTATTTCAGCAAAACAATCAAACTAAATTTTAAAACCCATTTCCAAAAGCTTTAAAAGTTCATACGCAGATTGTTATATACATATCCCAAAAATTTATAAAAATGGTCCCACATTTCAAAATAACAGCATAGTCTGCTCGACTCCTTTAGTCACGATCCGGAGTTCTCGCTATTAAAATGCATGTACCTGTACTTGTGCTTGTGGAGGTTTTATTTACAAAAATATAAAATATGGTGAGCTTGATAGCACAATGAGTGTCATATAATTTCCATTTAAAAACTTGTTTATCAAATATCCTCCCAAAAATCTTTTTAAAACATTTTTGCATAATCAAATACTATGATTAAACAGCTTGTATTTCTGAAATTCATTATCCATTTAAAAACAACAGATATCAATCAAAATTTAATAAAATTCATGCCTAATAATTAAAAATTAAATCCGTAAGTTGCATGGTTTCCATTTCTATCAAAACATTTTAATAATAGTGACAATAATAACTTTCAAAGAATTTATAAATACAAATAAGCCAACCATTAGTAGCTTGCATCACATGGTACCCTAAGAGTAGAGCGGAATTCTGCATCACTCAGGCCATCAAGGAATTCCATATCGTTCAGGTCATCTATCCAATTTTTACATAATGGAATTCCACGTCGCTACGAAGCGAAATTCTACATCGCTCATCGCTCGGGTGGAAGCTAGCTAATAATATACCTCGTACGTGCATTGGGCGACTCACAAGACTAAACGGACACAATCCCATCTGCTGTTAGTGACAGACTCTCCCAACACAGCCAATACATGCTTAAGGTACTCAGCCCAAACTGGAGATATATAACATATAATCAGGTGTACCATAGGTTTTCAATTTCATTTCAATTTAAATTTTTTTTTCTCATTAAATCAGATTTCATATAAATCATTTACATAATCCATGCAACAATTTCAATTTAGAATTTATTTGATATCCTTAACAACATAATAAATTTGGCATGCATTTAAAATCAATCATAGTGGAAACATTTTTATAAAAACACTCACTTGGTATTAAAGCTTCGTATATGGAAACTCAGGGGCCGTGCCGTGCTCTGCTCGCTTTCGCCTTACCTACACATCATATTCTCACTTAGAATACACTAAATGAGACTTTACGAAACTCATTAAATAGTCTCTAACTCAAGTAACCCATAAAAGGGTACTTTTCACTTAAAAGCTTCCCTACTTAATTTATACTTGATCGGAGCTCCGAAATTTCAATTTCTTTCACTTTTAATAGCCTCAACACGCCTAATTAAACTCGTTAGGCTTATTCAAACTCTCAATGGACGCCATAAGGGTCAATTTACGGAATCACCCTTCAAACTAGTTTAATGCGCGATTTGATTTCTCGTTAAATTTTTGATATTTTCTTGGTTTCCTAAGTTCCCAATAAGCTTTAATTCACTAAATTTTCAACTCATTTATACTCAAAACCAACCAACAATTAAATCATAACGAAACTCATTTTGAATCAACCTAAGCACCAACAAAATCGTCCATTTAAAACTTAAATAACTCATCCATTTCTCCTCTTTGTGTTAACTTCATTTTGGGATTGATTTTGGGGTGGTTTTTGGACTGGTTTGGTGATGGTTTGAGCTGAGTTCGGTTGGATATTCTTCCTCCTTCTTCTCCTCCGCACGAGCTTTTCTTCTTCGGTCGTACCTTCCTTCTTCTTCCCCGATCTACCTTCTCTGCTCTGGTTTCAGTTTCAACTGCACTTGGGTCGGGTTTGGGTGTTGGTTTCAAGCTAGAAGAGGTGTGGATCAGGCTAATTTTGCACGTGACAAGGTCCGATCTGTAGGTGATTGGGACAATGGTAGCTCATCGGCTTCGGTTTGGCTCCAATCGGGTTTGCTCGATGGCTTCAGGTCGTGCGTGGAGGACTGGTTCGTGTCAACTGCAGGTCTGGTCGACGAGCTTTGGTTCGCGGCGACTTTGGTTGACCACTGCAAGTCCGGTCGGGTGCGTGATGGCTTCGGGGGGTGATGGTCTGGTCGGCAGCTTCTTCTTCTTCTTCTTCTTCTTCGTCTCTTCTTCTTCTTTTCTCTTTTTCTTTTCATCTTTCTTCCTCACGCGATTACTCTTTCTCATTTTTGCTCACTGTTTTCTTTTGGGAGTCAACTTTTTGGCTTCTAATTTCCTCCACCATCAATTCTTAAAATGACGGTCACGTCTTGAGAAAATATCGGTCTCCTCCCTTAGCTCTTAACTCAATTTTACTTTGACCACAAATATTAAAACTTAGCTTCAATTTAGTCCCTTGTCAAATTAAATAAATACTCGATTTCGTTTACCAGTTTACCCTTCCATTTATTCTCCAATTGGATTTAAATAAATCTCTAAAGTTTCTTTACAACTTTAGACATTTTCATTGACCTTTTAGGGTCTCAATTTATTGCCTAGGGACCATCACTGGGAAGACCATAAATAAGAAAATCGAGGGTTTACACATTTTCTCTTATTTTTTTCATTGGTCTGTCTCACTATATCAGTTGTAAGACAGTCTCATGAGAGATTTTATCTCAAACATGAGAGTGGACTATATCAAAATAAAATTAATGGACATCTTACAAATTTGTACATGAAACAAACGACAGTTTATTGTATATATATAGTTTTAATAAATAACAACATGCAAATGCAATTATAATCATTTTTTTTCCCTTTTGCTGAAAAATAAAATGCAAATACAATTACATAAATAGATGCAGAGATATATTGTTGGATATATATATATATATATATATCGATATATATATTACTAGGACTTGCTCAAAATACAATCGAGATCTATAGAGATAGAATACTAATGGTGTAGTTCGGGAAACTGCTCTCATACAGGAGGGATTGACCCACATAAGATAGTGGGTCTGCCCATACAAATTGGTGGTGGGGGTGAGAGTTATTACCGGATGTATAATCATGCCTCTCATGACATAGGACTGTGGTTTTGATACCAATGAAGCCAACAGCCAACTATGAGATTGTGGCATATTGTTGAGTTGCCACACACATACACATACAAACTGCTGCATGTTTGCATGCCTTGGTTATAGTGAAATTGTCAAAATCTAAATTAACATACTTTTTTTATTCATTTTTTAATTTTTTTATAATTATCATCACACTCGATTAATAATCTACTACTATTAAGTCATATCATAATTGGTACTAAAAAGAAATTATTGCGGTTGGTGCTTCTCATTAAAATTTTATAAAAATCATTAAAATTTTATCATCATAGATTATAATTATTCTATATTTTTTTTTGAAGAAATAATTATTCTATAAATTATGAATTAATTATTGCGACTTTTATGTTTGCCTATGAAACAACTCATAAAATAATACTCTTTTGTTGATAAATAATCATAATCATGATTCGAAGTTAAAATTAGTTTGATTAATCAAATTTAGAAAATTTTGGATGGGTATATAAATAATTCAAGCATCATGATTTGTAAAAATCAAATTTTATGAGAGTAAATAATATAGTTTGAGCTGTTCTAATGATATATCTACTCGAAAGTCGATAAAAACATTTTCTACAATTTGAAATTTGTTGTATTTTTTTTACACACTCATCATTATAAATAATAGACTTTGATTTTGCATAGCCAGTTATTATTTTTCCTGTTTTTTACATGTAGAATTTCAATTTAAAGGTGAAGATCTTTCCATGGAAAGCCTAATTTGCTGATTAGAGAGTTCTTATGAGAGACTTTGCCTCCAATAGTTTGAAAAGTTTAATAATTCGTGATGAGCAAATTAGAATTTAGTCTACTGGCTTGAAACTAATTGCAAACGGAATCAAAGTTTGTCGTAAATTACAATTTAGCCTACTGCTATTATAAAATTCTGTTAGAATTAATCGTTGATAGACAAAAAGACCAAAATGTCCTCATCATTTAATAATTTTTCAAAAAAATTTTAAAAACAATTAAAATTTTCATTTAATTAGAAAAAAAATTAAAAATAAAAAAAATCCAATCTCCAGATTGAATTTCCACTATCCATCTCACCAAATGGATGGTGGAGATCCAATTTGGAGATTGAATCTCCATAACCAAAAAAAAAAAAAAAAAATGATTGAAAAAAAACTTCAACCGCCAATCCACTTCTTCTTCTTCTTCTCCATCCGGAATATCATCAATAAATCATCATCAACATTATCAACAACAAATCTATCATCAAAAATCCCCTAAAAACCATCATTAACCTAAAAAATCATCATCAAACCATCACTAATCATCAACCTAAAAAATCATCATCTACCCATCACCACAAATCCCCTGAAAACCATCATCAACTTACCTGAAAATCAAACAAAAAACCAACCGAACATCAAATCAAACCAAAAATGAACAAATAATCATCAAATCAATCCAGATGAGATCTGAGTTTTGAAACGAATCTAGATTTGTTGGAAACGAACCTAGATCTCACTGGGTTTGAACCCAGATAAAATCTAGGTTCGTTTCCAGATCTCATCTAGGTTCGATTTGAACCCAAATTAAGAAGAAGAAGAAACGAAGAAGAAGAAGAGAAGAGAAGAGAAGAAGAAGAAGAAGAAAAGATGAGGATAAGAGGAGAAGAGAAGATGAAGAAGAAGGTAAAGAGCAGATGAACCTGGGTTCGAAGAAGAAGAAGAAGAAGAAATATAAGAAAGAGAAGAGAAGAGAAGAAGAAACATAAAAACCCTATGTCCTTCCAGTGCCTCTCATCTTTTTGGCCACCGTTCGTTGCCATCAAGCTTGTGTCATGATCGGCGGTGACTCCTTCTGTCCTCTCTCGTCTCTCCGCCACCCAAGACCCCAGTATTGCTGGTTTGTATTTTCTATTTCTTCATCTATTGTTTTGATGTTGCTGGTTTGGCGGTCATCTACTTTTTAAGTTTTAATTTGTCCTGTGGTTTCTCTGTGATTTCAATGACTGGAACCATTTTGAAGTCAGTAGTGAACTAGTCATCTTGGATTCTCATATATGGCTATGTTATAAAAATTTTAAAAATATCGAATTGCAGCTTGCAACTGTTAATGGCAACATAGTTTAATATAATTACTAGATGCTAGTGTAAGGTTAAATACTAGCATTTGTATACTATCGTTTGTATGTATGTTTTTCATTAATTGTGTTTGTTTGTGAAGTATTTGTCTCTGTCTTGTCTTGCTTTTAACATGTCCATATGCGCTTATGATCGTGTACTTATTTTATTGACTTGGGATTTGAATGTCAATATTTGCTGAGACTGAGAGGTGTGTTTACGAATTGTGTTTTTAATAATGTAGCATTATGAAAGAATCATGAAGTTGAGAAATCGTAAGGAACAGAAAAGAGGGAAAGACATCCTTAGCGGATTGCCAGATGATGTTCTTATTCTCATCGTATCGCGTCTCGAAACTGTAGATGCTGTTAGAACCTCCATTTTATCATCCAGATGGAAGAATCTTGGAAGTCAATCTACAACCTTTACTTCACGTCCAATTTTTATGGGGTCGAGAAGGATACTTCATTTATCAACCGAGCACTTAGCCTTTTGCAATCCAAAGCTATTCTAGATTCTCATCTCAGCTTTCTTTTTTCCATTGAAAGGTTTGGTGATACTTCTCTTATCAGCAAGTGGGTACACTATGCAGCTGAACACAATGTTTGTGAACTTACTTTGAACATTGATAATGATTACTGGGGATGTATTAGATTGCCTCAAAGCATTTTTTACTTTCAAATCACTCGTGAAGCTAACTTTGCGTTATGTGCATTTTGGTTATGATATTCCCAACTCCGCGGTGTGTTTTCCAAGTCTTAAAATTTTTTTATCACTATTTGCATCTGTTCTAAGAATCCAGCTGCTGACCAAATGCTAAAACTGTTTCATAGCTGCCCTGTACTTGAAGATTTGACAATTGATGAAGTAATTTGGTGCAGTGAAATTGTAAAGACTTTTGAGATTACTCTGCCAACTCTTAGAACACTAAATACGCATGGGAAAGATTTCAACGGCCCCAAATTTCGTTATGTGCGAAACAAATTTGTGGTTAAAGCCCGTAATCTTGAGTACCTCTATATTTGTGAAGATTCTGCCTTTTCATCCTTTGTATTGGGCGAGACTCCCTTCCTAAGTAAGTTTTTCTGGTTAGTAAGATATTCCACAGTATGTTTCTAAGGAAGAGGGTAATCAGCCAATGGAGTTTTTGAGTGGAATCACTTATACAAGGTCTCTATCATTGTCTATTCCTGCATCGAGAGTAAGCTTTCTTCCTTCAACATTTTTCTAATCTTAAGTTTGCATATTTTATATATCCTAATATTTGGTTTTTCCTTGGAGCTCACAAGATATTTACATCATAAAATGTTGAGTTTTTTAAGATTGATCATTGACTGTCATTGTTTTTTCAATGAAGGTTTTAAGTTTCTCTTTGGATGGTAATTTGCCAAGCTTTCCCAATTTGCTTCATCTGGAATTGGGAATTGAATCTTGTTTTGGCTGGAAACTGCTTCCACACTTCCTCACAAATTCGCCTTATCTACAAGTCCTTAATTTGAAGCGAGTTAGAATTAATGAACAAATATATATTTTTTAATTTGTTATTTTGCTTCTAATATGTGCAATATTCATGAAATTTAAGGTAAATACCATTGACATTGAGACTTAGGTTCTTCAATCAACACCAACGGTCCTTAAAACCTGCATACACAAGAAGAAAAGCTATCATAAAAGGGCGCCGGTGTTTATTCCAGTGTGTCCTCTCCAACGCTCAAGTTAGAGTTTGGTGGTGTTGAGGTCACTTCGGAACCAACGCCAGCGCCCTTTTATGATAGCATTTCTTTTTCTGTTTGCAGGTTTTAAGGATTTGTTGGCTTTGATTGAAGAACCCAATTCTTGACGTCAACAAATACATTTCATATATATTTATACATATACATTACGAAAACAAGTGATTTGCTTGAATATTGTTTGAAAGATATATTACTCAATATAAGTGATTGTTGTTGGCTAAGCAATTGTATTTAAGGTTTGAATCTTTATTATTTATAAGTATCATACAAAATTTGAGCTGTCTGAAGATCATCCGCTGTATGAACAACCTGGGCTGGATGATTTTGTTTGGTTTGACCTGGAGAGTGTGCCATCTTGTTTGTTATTGCACGTCAAAATGATTCAATTCGAAAATATGGTAGGGGAGTTTGATGAGGTAGAAGCAATCAGGTATCAATTGGAAAATAGCAAAGTCTCGGAGAGCTTTTCGGTTCAGATGAAAATTCCTAATTACAAGCGTGCCAAAAAGATCCGGAATCAAATTCTAATGTTTCCAAGGGGCTCCACCCTTTGTGAAATTAAATTTCTTTAATACTTGTGGGAAAATGGATCTTGGAATGCAAGTTGAAGTGAAGTGATATATATATTTTATCGGGATGCATATTTGTGCTATAGGCATATTCAATGTGCTGCATACATTCTGAAACCGTAAAGGTATATACTCTTTCGCGAAATAATTGCCTGGTAGATCTGGTAAGCACTGGATTGTTAAGATGTGTGACAAGATTTTATGGATATATGAAAGTGGCTCTTTTTTTTAGCAGAATGGAAATCGGTTTCATTTGTTGTTCTTGTTGCTGCATTTTTGATACATTAGGTATTCCAGGTTGTACGAAAAACAGTCAAGTGTGTGTGTGTGTCTATATATATAGAGTCTTTAAATGCGTCAACTATTAGCGTTATATATTTATTAACCTCCAGTCTTTTACCTTCACTCTGCAATATCTACCTCTTCCACGTTATGCTGTTAATATATTGAACTCCCCCAGGAGACGGTCAACTATAATGTCATGTCAAATGCATACACAGATGAATGCAAACATAGTACAAAACATATTATACCTAGTATTTTCTTTCGGACGGTGAAAATATGAATTCAAGATATGTTCTTCTCTCTAGCTACTGCAATGTCAAATTCTGCACAATCTGTAACCTTTAAGTCATTTGATAACTTAATAGTGGCTACTTAAGTTAATTTTGTTAAACCTTGTCAGTGGCTCACAATATATAATGTATATATATTGACTTCTTGATTTGTTAAATTTGCATTGCTATGACATGCAGCCGTTTGTTGTGAATTGTGATGCGTTCTTGATATATCATCTCATTGGCAGCAGCAATATGTGATTGAATTAATGAAATTGCCTTTTGGCTCTACGGTAGGCCCTTTAATTGTCAATTGTTACATGGATGAAATGTATTGTTGAAGAAAAGGACTCTCCTTGAGTGCTTCTCATCCTAGTTGTTTAGTGAGTGCCACAACACAGTGGCAAGGTTCCTTTCACAATCACTGAGATTCAATCAAGCAAGTGCCTCATTGTTGGATGATTGCTCCTCTCTTACAAGCCATAGTCATTCAGACATATTACCACAGTCTGGTTTGTCATCTTATAATTAATCATAAATGGTTGTTCCATTTACTTTTTCTGAAAAATATCATTACAATTCATAGCCCTAGTTGTTTTTTGAGCTATCGGATCATCATATAATTAAAAGGTAGACTGGAAAGAAGCAGTAGTCCTAATTATTAAATCACTCATATATATATATATATATCTATATAAGTTATTTTCTATTTAGTACATAGTGATATAGTATTCTCAATTTTTCTCTCTCTTCTTTTTCTTTTTCTCTCTCTCTCTTTTTTTAAATTTATTTATCAACAATTTTTCAATTATTAGTAGTTAAATTTAATTATTTGCAGTTGTTTTTGAATTAATCAATAATCATTTATGATTAATTATTAATTTCATATATATATATTATTATAGAGAGAGAGAGAGATATTTTTTATTCTCATACATGTTTCTCCTTTACTTCCCTTCATCTTGCAATTAATAAAGTGAACTAATTTCTATTTATTAGATGATTATCATTCAGCTAAGAATTTATTTTGGTAGTATTTTGTATTTAACTTAATAATCTAATTGATGAATTTAAGAGATATTATCAAAATAACTCCCCGAATCAAAACTAATATTAAATCATTCCTGGTTTTCAAATTATTATCCGAAAAATCCCAAATGTTAGTAGGTTAGTGGTTTCCGTCCAAAAAATGATAGATCTGTTAGGGTGTAAGTGTATTTAGGTAATTGCATTTAACAAATATGAATTGGGACAGTTGGATTGAATTTTATAATATTTTCAATTATTAAATAAATTAAAAAAAATAATTGAACAAATCAGGAAGGGACACATGTAAACAATAAAATCTCCACCCACCACTAAAACCTCATCCCATCAACACAAGACCATCTTGACTCTTGTTTTGAGTTCAGGAAAATCTCGTGAAAACTATGATCTTTTTTATTGAAATATAAATTTAATAAAAACCTTTTAGAAAAATTTTCATAAATTTCTAATTTCTTGGATTTCAAATCTTATTGAAATAAAATCACTTATATGGATAAATTAGACATCCAGATTTTCCGTTCAAACATCCTGAATTTTTTCTCCTATTTTCTTCTTTCTAATAATTATTATTGTTTTTTGAACTTGCACACATTATTATTATCATAACTATTTTAATTAAACCGAGTTGTTTTATGGTAGGTAATATTAGATTATTTAAAAACTATATCAAATTTATAAATGATATGATATATAAATTATTAACATAATATAAATAACAAGATAACTTTGTAAGTTATATATTGTGAATAATTCATAAGTCACATCGAAATTTGGACAAGTTTTAGACAACCTAACATAACTAGTTGGTTTAATAGGGTTGAAATTTGGAATGACCGATATTTCAAAAAAGAAATTCATATTCATCAAGAACCGTGTGAACACTTCTTTCAAAAAGAAACCGTGTCGCCACCATTGCCATTTGCCATTTGACATCAATAATTGAAGTTTGTAATAATTATTTGGATCTGAATTTCTTTTGTGAATAAATATTTCTAAGACCTCTATTGTTTATAACACCAGTTTAATTAAGGGCATATATCTATTATATTTCTATACACTCTCCTATAAGAATTAGTACTAACATTAATTGCGTAAAGTTGAATTCACATTTTGTGACCTTCAATGTATAAATTTTAAGCTACTAAGTAGAATTTAAAAACTAAATTTTGTAAATTTGAAGAAATACAAATACATACAATAAAAAGAATTAAAATATATATATAATTATAAGATATATGATTATAACTTAAAATAAATGTTGAAGTTGATACAACACAAATACATAAAAAGTGTTGATTATTGATAAAAAAAAAAAAAAAAAAAAAAAAAAAGCAAGAGTATTTTTTATGTTTAAGTTATTTAAAAACCATGTGGACACGACCTATTACAATATTACTCTTAATTGGGATTCGATAAATTTCAATCCAATCCCTTGTTGATTGTTGCAAAGAATTGGATCGGGATTGGATAAATTTCAATCCAATCTCTTGTTTGGTGGTCGTATTGGATTGAATTTCTCCAATCTTGTGCAACCATTTATCCCATGTTGGTGGGATAAATTTGACCCACCAATTTGGTGGGTTAAATTTATCCCACCAACAAGGGACTTTTTTTTTAACTTCTTTTTTTTAATTTCCTTTCTTACATTAATTATATAAAACATCAAATTTATTTTTAATATTATTTTTATATACTTTATTAAAATATTAAAGAATAATATATTTCGATTTGAAAAATAATTTTAATGAGTTACATTTTACTTTTTAAAGGAATATTAAAATATGTTTAGTTTTATTTTATAAAAATAATAAAATACATAATTATTTTTTGTCTAATCTCATACTAGATCAAACAATGGATAATATTATTTTTAATCCTATTGCAAACAATATCAAACAGATCACAATATTAATTTATATAATCCAATTCAATTCAATCAAATCTCATCAAAATAATTCAATTCAATCCAATCTCACATGCAAAAAAATCTTCATCTGAAACCCAGATGAACCTTCATCTGGGTTCGACAACCTAGATGAAACGAAGGTTTATCTAGGTTCGAACTCAGATGAAGAGCGACAGCAGTGGAGATGAAGAAAAAGAAGGAAATTGAGGGATGAACTGAGGGATGAAGGGTGTCGGTAACAAAGATGAACCTATATGTTAATGTGAGAGAGAATGAAAAGAAGGACAACAATGGTGGCAGAGAGAGGAGATGAGACTTAGGGATCAAGATTGATTTTACCTCAAGATTTAGGGATTACTTTTTTAATTTTTAAATTTGTTTTCAAATTAATCTCTACTATCCACATTAAGATGGATGGTAGAAATCTGATGAAAAAAATTATTTATTTATTTTTTTAAATTAATCTATGTTGTCTATCTTAAGAAAGACTTTGGAGATCTTATTAAAAAAAGTTTATTTTCTAATTTTTATCTAATTTTTTATTTTTTTAAATTAATCTTGACCATCCATCTTAAGATTTATTTTAATTTATTTTAAAATTCTTAAAAAATTTTTTAAAAGAAAAATAAAATAATAATATAAATAAGGTCAAAAGATAACTTTGCCCCTCAACCAATTAACTCTAAAGGAAATAGACAAACGGTGGGTGAATGATTTGTAATAAATGTCAAAAATTTGCCCTGTCTGAACATATTTTTCAATTGAATAACTAAATATAATTTGCTCCAAAACAAATGGTAATTGAAAATTAATGTTTTATTCAAGTTGATGATTATCAAACTAAAATAATCATGAGAAATTTTTAAAATAGACTATATATCATTTTGAGAAAACTATGTGGACCCATCAATATATATATATGAAGAAAATTGTTAGTTGGACATAATATCTTGATCGATATTTACTAAACAAATATAAATATGAAGATAGAAAAATTCTTTGCATCGATGAATAAAATAAATTTAAGAAAAATTATCTGCATTGATGAGTAAAAATAAATTTATATGTACTTGATCAATCATATAACACATAATAGCTGCTTTTGGTGCTCATAAGGAAATTAACAAAAGAAAACAAAATTTGTTAGTGATATGTATACTATATGCCAAAAACTCATATTTTTGAATTTACTAAGATTATACACTATCATACTTCAGGTTAAAAACTAATAAAAACTAATAATTATCTACTGAGGAAGAGTGTAGGCAAAATATGTGTAAAAAATGAGATAGGATTCTCTCTTAAAGCTTTTTATAATCTCATGATATACCACCATTAAAAATAATGGATGGTTAAAATTGTTATATTATTTCTATCTCATGCATAACTTAAAAACAAACGTTATTCGTTTTTACTCTAAAATGAAACTTTAATCCTTTTTTTTTAAAAAAAAAAAAAACATTTAACCCCTTGAAACATTTCATGTACAACATCAGATATATATTTACGTACGTGAAATGTTTTAATCAAGAAACATTTTATATAGGTGAAATATTTTATGTACAAATTACTTGTGACTATTCACTTATGTGAAATGGACAAAATTGAGTGAAGTTTTGTTTGATACTAGAAATGAATAACTTTATTTATTGGGCCACAAAAATATTTCTACTTTGTTAATGCTTAATCTTCCTTTTTACAAAAAAAAAAAAAAAAAATCCAATTTCTTACAAATCATTCTATATCTTATGGGATAGTTGTGAACTTCCTTACTACTTACTACATCATTCGAACAACATTTTCGACAATATTTTACTTACCAATAGTTACAATATTAATTCATAAGTAATGCTACATCGTTCCAATATTTATTCAAACATATGAAAACAAAGTAAAATTTGATTTTCTTTTGGCAAAAGCATAATGCTCTTTTGGTTGTTGATATGTTTATTTTAGAAAAATGCATTTGTTTTTATGGTTAAGACTTAAAGACTCACTATGTCCATTCTTATTAAATATAGCTTTGTTTCTTAATTGATTAACTTTCATAAGATTTACTTAAGGAAAATTATTGTAGCCTACACTGGTGTTGAATCTGTCCCTGATTATACAATTATTTTTATATTATAATTCAACTTATGATTGTTGTAGCCTAAATTGTCATGTGAAGATTTTCAATTCCTTCGGATGACCCTTTCCTTAGGTAGGACAATTATCTGCTGCAAGCCTACAACTCCACCTGCAAAACAAATTAAAACCCTCGTTAAGGTGGCTCGGAGGTTGTCTTAGGGAGAACTTTCTGATGCTTAAGTCAATATTTATTTGTGATTATTTTAATGAGTGTGTATTCTCTAAGAACTAACTAACCCACTAATAAAGCGTTAAATCAACTTTTATAAGGAGACAAAAACTTACTTTCCAGGTGTTGTGATGCATACGATGACACTTGTCACTTGTTGCTTGAATCATTTTCGTGTTGACAGTTATTCGCTCGATGTTGGACATTTATCATTGATATACTGGAATAGTTTTCACAAAGGTCGATGTCCCCTGCCTTTAAATTCCTTCAGCTGACTTCTTTGTTCACCAAGTTTGAGAGCTTCTTTGGTTGTGAAGGCAAGTTTCTTTCCTTTGATGACTGGTTATACTAATTGTATAGTTCAGCGTATCATCCAAACTTCACCTTCGCTTGAATTTTGCATTGTATGCCACGTGTCCTGTTTTTGTTATGCTAATGTGTCTACTTCTCATTGGGTCTATCTTGCACCCATACAATGATATTATTTAAATAATTTTAGTTGGATAATGCGACATATTTATTTGGATAGTTTAGCACTAATAGCTAGTGAGGTTACTCTACTACCATTTTCACACTCCATAAGCCTATAAAGGATGTAAAATGGAAGAAATGCTCTCCATCACTTAAAAAAAAAAAATGGTCGGTTACTACTTTAGTGAGATGGTTGAATTTAGAGCTAATTTAATGTGTGAATGATATGTGGGTTTGTGTCATCAACCCTTGCTCTTATTTTTCAACATGTGCTTTGACAAATTTTCAAACCATTAGGAAAAAACACTTTGTAGGAGATGAAAATATACTTAATGAAAATTAGAAAAAATGACCCATTAGAATAGTAAAAATTTGTTTTTGGCCTAAAAACTAAAGTTATTCACTTAACTTCAAACAAAATTTCGTTAATTTCGTTTATTTTGTTGATTTCATGTAAGTGAACATTTCACATGAAATATTGCACATGAAATGTTCTTATCTATATAAAATACTTTTTGATGAAAATATTTCATATACATGAAATAATTTCACCTATGTGAAGTGTTTCCTTATGAAAATATTGCAAATGAAAAATTTTCTGAGAAAAATATTTTATATGTGATGTCCATGAAATATTTCTTGATAAAAACATTTAAACGTGCATGAAATATTTTATATGCAAAGTTGTACATGAATCATTCCAAATGGTTGATGATGCGAACCTCGTATATATAAGATATAACACTCACAGTCAAATTAAAATACAATCCCCAAAAAAGATTAAAAGAGATTTATAAAAGAAAATAAATTTGACCCGTTGATTATATGACATCAAGAACCAAAGGTATAAAGAACTTTGACCCAATGATTATAACTCAATCAAGAACCAAAATTATAAAAGAAGGATATTGACGTCACTCTCAAGACATAGATAAGAAGGTGGGAGATAAGTCATTTTTTATCGTTACAAGTATAACTTGATATGATCACATGTTCATGAATGACAAAAAAGAAAATTCATTCTCTCAATTAAACATAATAGGTTTCATCATCAATGATATATTTGCTTAGGGTTACAAGCCTTTTTTATAAACTACAAAATAAAACCCTAACCCCCTAACAATTGGGTTTAACTAAACACACCCACTTAGATTTAAATTAAATTAAATGTTTCAGCCCAAAAAGTCTATCATAAAATTAAATAGACTAAGCTAAATTAAAACCAAATCCATTGTACAAATTAGGCTCAAATTAATGCAAACAAATAAATACTAGCCCAATTTGCATCCAATTAAAGCTCAACAAAGTTCAATTGCCTTCAAGAATCAGCCCGAATGCCTTCAATTGCGTTGTTGTCCAATTATCTCGTTGTCCTCCATGATTGCTATCTTGGTTTCCATCAGTTGAAAAATGTTAAAAATGATTTCATTTGGAAATGAAGATGAATAACTTTTCCTTTTGTATTAAAAATAAAATTTTCATTTTTAGTTGGACTAAAAGTAAAATTATCCTTTAAATTTAATATTAAAATATTAAATAATATTTAATTCAAATAAATTTGAATCAATACATCTAATTCTTTTTATTTTTATTTTTAATTAATTAATTAATTAATTTGTAACTAATATTCTATGGGGTTGTGACTGTGAGTAGTTGACTTGTAATGTGACCCAGAGGCACATCAAAAAGTTGGAGAATTAGACCTTATTTTATAAGACATGACCTTAGAGACACCGAGGTCATTTTACACCTCATGGTTTGGTGTGTGGCATTCTCATTTGTGAACATAAAAAACATGAAAAAATCGTTTTCATTAACTTCTAAGTCTTCAATACTCACCTGCCTTTCCTCTCATTCTAGTATCTATCAAATTCAATAGAGAAAAAAAAAATATATATATATATATATATATTATAGAACATACTATTACATTTTCTATTTCAATTTTAATATGTAACAAATTTTATTACGTAATAAATTTGATTGAATAACAAAATTACAACTTGTATTAAAAAAACAAAAAAACAAAATAAAACAAAACAAAATTACAACCAAAGATGTTGATGCAGTCAAGTTTTTTCCTATCGATGATAAAATGGATGTTCAACTTTGTAGTCTTTTACTATAACATCAAGTATCTCTAGCTTCTATTCATTTTATTTTTCTAACTTACGATGTAACTTTTATCAAAAGAGAGGATAAAGTAATCTAATTGAACTCACATTAAAACGTGTAGGAACCAATTTAATTAACCGATTTAATTAAACTGAACCAAATCATTCCATATTCACTTAATATATATTAGGAACCATTTTTTTTTTTCCAAGTTTGGTTCAACATAAAACTGCACCACCTTTAGAATTGACATGAGATTAAATATATACTATTCGCAAAACAATCACCTTCATATTTTCATGATGAGGAACACACCACCATTTAATAGAAATAATTGTGTAACGGCCGGCCCTGGCCTCGACTGGCGACCGACAAGCCAAGTTAGGGCTCGCCCTAGGGCGGCTAGGACCAACCATTTGTCAGGTACTGTCCCTTGGTCCCCATAAGGATTTTTTGGTCTCCCGCCACTCGAACCCATAACCAGAGGACCTTATTAGTAATTGGGAAGAATGGTGAGTACCATCTGAGCTAGTAGTTCAGATGGTACTCGTCATGCTTCCCAGTTACTAATAAGGTCTTCTGGTTCTGGGTTCAAGTGGCGGGGGAGGCGTGGCCAAAGCTAGAAAACCCATGTGGGGACCAGGGGACAGTACCTACCAAGTGGTCAGTCTTAGCCGCCCGAGGGAGGGCCCCAACCTGGTTGGTTGGTATTCGACCATTACATAAAAAAACACCTTTTTATGTAATAGTTAGCCCCGGCCTCGACTGGAGACCGACCGGCCAGGTTGGGGCTCGCCTCCGGGCCGCTAGACTTGACCATCTGGTAGGTACTGTCCCTTCGTCCCTACAAGGGTTTTCTGGGCTTGGTCATGCCTTCCCCACCACTCGAACTCAGAACCAAATGATCTTATTACTAGCTTAGATAGTACTCGCCATGCTTCCTAGTTACTAATAAGATCCTCTGGTTCTGGGTTTGAATGGCGAGAGAGGCATGACTAATGCCAGAAAACCCCTGTGGGATCCAAGGGATAGTACCTGCCAGATGGTTAGGTCCTAGTCGCCTAGAGGAGAGCCTTAACTTGGCCGGTCGATCGCTGGCCGAGGCTGGGGCCGACCGTTACAAATTGAGTATCCACCTTGACTTTAAAAAGTCAAGAGTTCAAGTCTCATCCTTATTAGTCTCTACCAGATCTCTACCATCTATTTTAAAATGAATAATGGAGATTAATTTTGAAAAAAAAAAAAAAAAAACATCTTAAAAGTTTTTTTTTTTTTAATTGGATCTCCATCTCACATCATCTTCAAATACATCCAAACCTAACATCATCAGTCATCTACAATAATACAGTCATTTTATAAAAGAAAAGTTTAAAATAATAATAGCATATCAGCATGACAGCATTAGAGTAATCCTAAATATATTTTCCCAATATACTTTCTTACCATACTTTTTGTTTAATGTAGAAAGTTGTATAAAATCTATTATACATTTTATATTTTAAATATAAAATTTACCCTTACAAAAAATATAATTTATTTTTATGTCATTTTCAATCGCCTTTAGAGAGCGTTGAAAATCTCCGGTTGTTCTTCTTCCTTGAGTTATTATTATTATTATTATTGAAATATTCTTCCTTGAGTTATTTTATCGTACATTGTTACATTCAATACAAAACACTCCGTGTTTTCACATTTAACATAAACCGGCTCTCCTTAATTAAGTATATCTTAGCAGAAATTTCAAAAAAAAAAAAAAAAAAGAATAAAGTATCTCTTAGCACTTTCAGAAAAAAAAAAAATATATATATATATATATATCTCTTAGCAGAAAATAACAAAAAGTTGTCATGCCGACTACTAGCTAAGTATCTGGAATCTTCGATTCACTTCTTGATGAATTAAATGATTGATTGTCGTGATGAATAATCGCCATGGAGTATGCAGAATCAAACTTGTGGGTGGCTGTACTGAGAGGTTCCAAAATTAGCTCGACAAGACGCAAGAGTCTGATCTCTGTAACTGCTTAGTAGGGCAAAGTTAGATTGATCTATCCCCAATAATTTCTTAACAACAAATTAATAATAATAATAAATTATTTATAATGAAAAGTCAATAACACCCTTAATTTAATAATAATTTTATAAATTAAAAAATTTAAATTTCAAATAAATTATTAGTTTATAAAATTATTAGTAAATTAAGAATATTATTGACTTTTCATTATAAAATAAATAAGTGATTATTTCATAATTATAAAAAATCTTAAATGCACACTATTATAAATAAATATTCTATTTCTAAATATAAATATAATTCTCAGTAAATCTTTTTTTTATAATATAAATAAATATTATATAATTAAATCATAAATCATAATTTATAATCAATAAATCAATAGACTAATTAAATAATTTTTCTCTGATAATAATTAAATAAATAAAATCTGAAATTTAAATAATTATAATAAATCAATTTAATTAAAATAAACTATTCAGGAATTTAATTAACTAACAAATAATTAATTTATGATAATCCATAAATAATAAAATATGAAATATATAACTATAAATAATTAATTCAATTTAAATAAAACAATCGAGTCACGAATTAAATTTCAAGCTCTATTTCGAACCAATAGCATTTGTGTTCTCCTTGGGTTCTTCCTTGCCTAAAATTAACATAAGATCCTATTTAAAACTAATAAAATCAAATCGAAAATTGAATCTGAAACTGAAATTATTGCACACCAAATCAATTTGAAATCAGCCCCAAAATATTTTTATTGTTTTCTTTTTCCTTCCTTCGGCTTTCAATTTATTTCCCTTCAGCTGAAATTTTCTTTGGTTTTGAATGGAATGGCTTTGTCACCTATTGCTTATAAATATATATATATATATAATAGTGGCTTGATGTGGTCTATATATATATGTATATATATATATAAAGGGAAAATTACACTAAAGTACCTTCACATATCACATTATTACATCAATGGTGTGAGTTTATCGTTAATTACAGGTAAATACCCTACTGTTAGTTGACTAAGTCAAACTTAACAGTTTGACAACATTTTTAGAATGAAATGACACATATGCCCTTATCATCTCTGTTCTCCTTTCTCATCTGCTTCTTGTTCATCATCTTCTTCTGGGCATTTGGGTTTGAACCCAGATTCGACTGGGTTCACAGTCATGAACCCATCAAACCATCACGAAATCCTTATCACCCTGAATCACGCATCCTCCTCATCACCACACAATCACCAAAAATACAAAAGTTTTGAACCCAGTTTTTTCAAACCATGACTGTGAACCAACCATTACCACACAATCATTACACAATCAAGCAACCAACCATTACCAACCACCCACTACCACGCAAAAAAGAAAAAAAAAACAAGAACAGAAGATGACGAAGATGACCAACCAACAGTTCTGGGTTCGAAGGGTTCGATTTGAACCCGGATCTGGGTTCGAATTCGAACCCAGATGTGGGTTCGAATGGAACCCAGATCTGGGTTCAAAGGAACCCAGAAACTGGGTTCGAATTCGAACCCAGTTCTGGGTTCTATTCGAACCCAGAAACTGGGTTCCATTCGAACCCAGAACTGGGTTCGAAGGCACCTAGAAACTGGGTTCGAATTCGAACCCAGTTTCTGGGTTCCTTCGAACCCAGTTCTGGGTTCCATTAGAACCTAGAGAAGAAGAAGAGCAGAAAAAGAAGAAGAAGAGCAGAAAAAGAAGAAGAAGAAGAAGAAGACTAGCAGAAGAAGAAGAAGATGATGATGATGAGCAAAAGAAGAAGAAGAAGTAGGAGAGAGAGAGAGATTTTGTTTTTTAGAGAGAGAGAGACATTTTGTTTAAATAATATCCCAAATATTATTTGATATATAAAAAGATCAATTTACCCTTGAGCATTAATTTTACCGTTAATTGATCGTTAGTCAAACCAAGTCAAAGATATTTATGTGTAATTTAGATAAAACTCGCATCATGATTATAATAATTCGATAGGTCCGGATACTTTAGTGTAATTTGCCCATATATAAAAGATAAAGCATGACAACACTTGGGTAAATAATAGTGGCTTGAGGTGGTCTGCATATATATATATATATATATATTGGCCTGAGGTGGTCACCACACACACATATATATAGTGACCACCTCAAGCCAATATATATAATATATATATATATAGTGGTCACCATATATATTATTAACCCAAGTGTTGTCATGCTTTAACATGCAAAGCATGGTCAAGCAACACCTGTTTTATTTATATATACCTGTTTTAAAATTCTACTGGGTTGATTGGATTGGAGCCTTACAATATAAGTCACAGCAAAACCGATGAAACCGAAGCGATACGATCCGATCGAATTCACTTTATCTTGACTCCATCCCCAAAATCAGAGCTGCTCGTTTCGCACGGACAAAAACAGAGATTTTGTACATGTAAATCAGATTTGGTATCAATCGTCCATCTCTTTGGAAAGCAATAGTAGAAGAGAAAATGGCAAGTCTTCGGGTCATCTCAACCAGCACAGTCTGCGCGTCAAGTCACAAAGAACCAAACCGTAGGATTGACTTAACTCCATGGGATCTTCAGCTTCTCTTGCTTGGTCCCATCCAAAAGGGACTTGTCTTCCACAAACCAAAACCTGATCCTTATGCAACCATAATCGACCACCTTCGAACATCCCTTTCACGTACTCTAGACTTCTTTCTACCACTAGCTGGTCGTTTTGCCACCATTGAAAATGGAGATGAAACAACATCGTTTTTCATAGATTGCAACAATGCAGGTGCCGAGTTTGTACATGCTGTAGCTGATGGCGTTTCTGTTTCTGATATAATCGAACCAACTTACGTCCCTGATCATATAGTCTACTCTTTTTTCCCACGAAATAAGGTTAGAAACTACGAGGGTACCTCCAAGCCGTTGCTGGCAGTGCAGGTCACTAAGCTTGTGGATGGTATCTTCATTGGCTGTACCATCAATCACGCTGCTGTCGATGGCACATCTTTTTGGCACTTTTTCAATTCCTGGTCTGAAATTTCCCGAGGTTTTGATTCCTTATCTAAGCCTCCAGTTCTTGAACGCTGGCTTCTTCCTGATACCGATTATCCCATCCGCATACCTATCTTCAAGAAGGAACAACTCCAGCATAGGTTGGTTCCACCACCTTTGCAACAAAGAGTTTTCCATTTCCCAGCTGAAAGTATAGCGAAACTCAAAGCAAAGGCCAATGCTGAGATTGGTACAGACAAAATCTCATCTCTTCAAGCACTCCTATCTCATATCTGGCGATCTGCTGTCCGCAATAAAACATCGGAACCCAATCGAGAGACGAGTTTTCTAATCTTAATAGGTGCTAGACAAAGATTTCAGCCACCATTGCCACAAGAATACTTGGGAAATGCAGTTCATTGTGGGTTTATAACCTTGAAAGCAGGCGAGGTACTTGATCAAGGACTTGGTTATGTGGCTTTGCAGATAAACAAGATGATTGCTATGCACACAGAAGAAGAGCTAAGGAAGTACTTGGAGACATGGAAAGAAAATCCGATGATAGTAGCACCGGGCAGTCTTACAACAAGTAATGGTTTTGGCGCAAGTAGTTCGCCGAGGCACAATGTTTACGGTACTGACTTTGCGTGGGGAAGGCCTATTGCAGTCAGAAGTGGGCCTGGGAACAAATCTGATGGGAAGATAACAATTTATCCGGGAGCGAAACAAGGGAGCATGGACATTGAAGCTTGCCTTTCGCCTGAAGCATTGCAAGGTATGGATAACGATGCAGAATTCATGGATGCTGTACTCACCACCACTTAATCTTTAGTTAAACGCATTTAGTTTGTGTAACCGTCTGGCTTATGGATGCTTTGTTGAAGGTTATATGCTGTTGTTTTGCAATGGCATGGTTATTAAATATTAATTATTGATTAATATTAGAAAAAAAATAAAAAAAAAACAAACAAACAAACAACACATGTTCTACGACTGGCAGTTCAGGTCTGGAGTCTTGCTGCGAATTCATCTGACCCTTCTCTTTACTCAAGATCTCTCCTTCGTCTGGAGCAGATTGATCTGTTATGATCTCCACCACAATAGAGATTTTCTACCGCTGGTGGCGGTTGGCACGGGCGGATGTTGTTTTTTCCTTCTTTTTTTTTTGTTAAAAAATTTATTTGATTTTTAATTTCCATTTTTAGTATTGAATATCATCAATCATCATCTAATAAAATAAAAGGGAAAATTACCCACAACTCACTTGCAAATTTGATATTCACAAGTGTGCACAATTTTTTTATTTTTTTACAACGTCCTCCTCTAACGAACAGGTTAATTGGAGTTGACCATGACGTGGTCACTTTGACCGTTTAAAAGGTGTTGAAAAGTAAAATTGCCCTTGACTATTTTTAGATGGTTGTGTGTTGATTTTGTAGTCAAATGAAATTACCTATATGTGCCCTTAGCATGAAACTCCTTAGAAAATCATCTTCAATCTCTCCTCCCTCTCATTTTCAACCAAAATCATCATCAATCCAGCAAAATCATCAACATCAATTACCAATTTAAAATTATCATTGACAGAACTCATCCCAACTCCTTTCTCTAGTCGAGGAAGATCTCGTAAAAACTGAGGTCTTTTTTATTGAAATCTAAAATTTCTAAAAACCTTTTAGAAAAATTATTTTTAATTTGATAGTCACTTTATAAAATTTAATTTGAACCAATCAAAATTATGTACATATCTCGTGTTGGACCCATTTACTGAATATATAAAATATTTATAAAATACTTTGGAAATGATATTTCATCTGTAAAACTATTCTGGAAACACATTTACTAAGTCTGGTAAATAAAAAAAAAATAATATACACAAATATAAGTGTTCATCATCATATGACTTTTCTCATGATCTGCAATAATCTGCATAAACCTGCGGTGGATATTTGAAAAAATCGGTTTTATAAAAAAGTGAGCGCTAATGTCTAGTAAGCAGATATAATTTTTCTAAAAATATTTTTAAATAAAACAAAACATATTTCAGGTAATAATAAATGTAAGCTCTTGATTTATATTTACGGTTTCCCTAGTAATAATCCTTAAGTGATAATTGGAAACCTTAAATGATTAATGAAAATGTCAAAAGAATGTAGGGGAATTTTAGAAACTGATTGAACCCAATTGGAGAATAAGTAGAAGGGTAAAATGGTTATTTTCATTTAAGTCCTTATAAGCTAGTATGATAAAGGACCAAATTGAAAACAAATTTTCATATTAGCAGTCAAATTTGAATTAAGCAAAGATAAGAGATAATAACCAAATTTTTAATGACGCAATTGTCACGTTTGAAAATGTTAGGGTATTTAAAGTTGAATTTTTCCACCTAACCACAAAATCACCACAAATCGTGAGACAAAGAGAGGCAAAACCGAGAGAGACTTGGGTGAGTTCAGCTAAGCTTGGAGAAGGGTGGATCAAGTGGTTTCAACCAATTTTTGAGTTCCAAACCAAGAGTTCAAGCTATTTTAAGCTAGAAGACCAAGTCTAGAACAAAAATCAAGGCAAAAATAGGTAAATTTCATGACTTTGAACTTGTTTGAATGATGTTAAGTGTTGATGTTTGAGTTGGTTTTTGATGGGGTTTTTCATATATATCATGATTTGAGTTATAAGAGACCTAAAGCAAGAATAAAAATTAGTGGAACCATGTAAGATTTCTAAGCTAGGGTTTATATGGGAGAAACCCTAAAGTTTGAATTGATGATTTGTTTAAATGAGATAAGTTGTTTGTTAGGTGTTTGATGAAATGACAAAGGGATTAATCATAGAAAAATTGAATGAAATGAACTTGATGTGTATAAAGGCATAAAAGGCCATAGTTAGGGGTATGTAATGCCAATGAAATCTAAGAGTTTTAAGCATGATTCCATGTTAAATTCATGCTAGATAAACCTATGATACACTCATGAAAGTGTTACAAAACAATATAGACAACATTCACTTAGTAGCCCAAATGAAGGGCATTGATGGGTATTATGTAATACCACTTCCTCTATATGTTTAAATGCATTGAATGAGTATAATTGAGTGTGAATAACATTAAAGAAAAGAGAATTGAGATTAAGAATAAAAAATGCCAAAATTGCCCGTAAATTAGCATCGAAAAAATGGTGTTTTAGCTAAAAACCTTTACCTGATGGTCGTTTCTTTTCGGTTTGATTTTTGGACCAACTTAAGTGTGAGTTAAGGAGATGAATGGAGCAAGAATTAAGGAAAGAAAATCAATGGGGAAGTCCCTACTTACCATTCGGCCAAAGGGTGTCCAAAATGGGTGATTTTCGTTTCAAGCATCAGAAAATTATTTCGTGTATATGAGTGTGTTCCTAGGTGAGAATAAATAAGAATTATGGAAAGAAATCGAAATTTTAAAACTTGGGTTAAGTAGAAACCAAGTAGAAAAGCCTTTTAGTGAAATACCATTCAATGGGTTAATTGAGTTAAAAGCTATGTAATAAGTTTTATGATGTTAAAATTTGTATATTCTAAGCTAGAATGTGACGTGTAGGTGAAGAAGAAGCAAGAAGGGCAAGAGAAGACCATTGAAGAGCCTTAAATCAAGCTTGAGTTTCAAGTGAGTGCTACACTTTATGTTTCAAAGTGTTTGTAATTGATTTGTATAGTTTATTTTGTATTGAAAAGCTTAAAGAAAAGTTTTTATGACATTCGAGCTGAGCATTAGCGCTTACTCTTTTATATTTTAAAACCATTTTTTAGGCAACCGTCAGGTCTCGAAAGAAATTTTTGAACAGGAAAATGTGGGCCACTCGATCAAATGACGCAAGAAAATCATATTTTGATGTTATACATGTCTTTTGTATCTTTCATGACATGTAATCATACGTGTGTTTACTGTACTATATTTTAATGTTGTAAAATATTTGATTTTTCGTCAGTTTCGCTTATGTTTTTGTTTTTGAGTCTACAAATGATATAAACATACTTTATAATTATGTTTTCATATGAAAGTTAGCCTACTTTATATATATATATATGTTATACAATGCTACTTGTGTTAAAATAAGATTTGGACGAGGACCAGAGGTCCTAAGTAGTTTAGATTTTTGAAATATATTAGAAGTGTACTTTTCGTTTATTATAGGATGAAATTGTTGGATAAATAACTGTCATATTGTTGAAATTTTTATTAAATCATCCTATATATTGTTAGATTTCTAAATAATTTCTATAAAAAAATTTAGAATCATATATAGTTTTTCGGTCTATCACTGGGTCTCCTCGAATTTAAGATAGGAATCTAGGGGGCCCTATCAATTGGTTTTTCAAATAAATGAACATACATCAAATTTAAAAGCGAAAATTACGAAAAATACCCATTTCAAAATGACAATTTTTGTTTTTACCCAATATTTTTAAACAAATTGAATTTAACCCCTCAAACAAATTAATTTCATTATATACCCAAAATACCCATAATGCCCTTACATATATTTACCTATAAGCCCTTAATTTTCAAAAAAATTAAAAAAACCAAAATATGTAATTACAAAACAGCCCCTCCTATATGTATTTGTAAGAAATCGGTGAAAAGTCATTTTCATCACCGATTTCTCATTCAAAAACTCGACCCACACTGTGCAACCCGTACCCGATCGCCCCCTTTCACGACCCGACCACGACCCGACCAGCCGTTCGACAGTTTCCGGCCATTCTCTCGCCGTTTTCGACATTGGCAGACCATCTTCGACCGCCGGCGACCCTCTCAAGTTTGGCAAGGTACTCGAATCTACCATGTTAGGGACTTTTTAATTTCGTTTTGCAAATTTGAGATGTTTTATGTGTTATGATGATTAAATTCTGTTGGATTTGTGTTAGGTTATGATGATTAGATTAGAATAGGTTAGATTTGTATTGTTTTTGTGTTGAAATAGGTTAGATTTGTGTTGTTGACGCTGCGGCCTTTGTATTGTTTGAAATCGATTTTTCACAATCGGTTTTTGAAATCGATTGTTGACAATCGGTTTTTCAAATCGGTTTTTCACAATCGGTTGTTAACTTTGGTTTTCGACTTCGAGGTTTTGCACTTCGGTTTTTCACTTTGGTTTCAAAAGGGTTAATCGGTTTTTCTATTCTGTACTGTGAAAAACTGAAGTGAATAACCGATCAATATCATTGATCGGTTTTTCACCAGGGCTGGAAAACCGATCAACATCGTTGATCGATTTTCCAGCCCTGGTGAAAAACCGATCAATGATATTGATCGGTTTTCCAGCCATAGTTAAAAACCGATTTTAGTTGTTCACATTGAATATATGCTAGTCAGTTGCAGTTTCTGGTTGTTTTCTATCATTGATCGGTTTTTTATCATTGATCGGTTTTGGTGAAAAACCGATCAATGATATTGATCGGTGTTTCACACAAGGCTGGAAAACCGATCAATGATCATTGATCGGTTTTCCAGCCCTGTTGAAAAACCGATCAATATCATTGATCGGTTTTCCAGCCATAGTTAAAAACCGATTTTCTTTGTTCACTTTTGAATATTATACTAATCATTTGCTGTTTTTGGTTGTTTTCTACAGATGAATTTCAAGTACAAATATAGTTCACAAACAATTAGCAAGAATTCGAGCGGGAATACACATATTGGGCAAAAATGGCTTGGTAAAATCATTGCGGTGATTACTAGACGAGGCTTATACGACCGGTTCATAAGAGAGTGCCCATTCGGACATATTTTAGAGATAAGCAGCAATAATACAACAGCTACTTCAGTGATATTATGGTTTCTTGTGAGAGAGGTGGAGGTCCCCGGTGGGCGCCGTGATGAAATATGGTTTGAAGTCGGGGGAAGAACATATAGGTTTGGGAAACAGGAGTTTTTATTGGTGACAGGACTTCCTTTTGGGGGTGTAGATCGAGAAATCTTCAATACGGTGCAAAATGATGTAAAGAGCATCCTATGGCGATTGTTTGATGGAGTGTCGCCGAGTATCCCCAGTCTAGCCACCTTTGTTGAGGCAAGGAGCCATACAGGACGTCAGGGCCGTACGGGTGAAAATATTTTAAATGATGAGGATCTTTTGAAGTTAGCAAATGTAGGGATCGCTTTCCATCTCTTCATGGGGCAGGATGATAGAGCTAGCATTGGTCATTTTATGTGGGTGATGATAGAGAATGCGGAGTTATGGAACTCGTTCCCTTGGGGTACATTGAGCTATAGTACACTGATCCATTGTCTCCATATGGCGATTACTGAAGAGCGGGTGAAAAACCCACCGAAGACCATTAATCTTTATGGTTATATTCCGGCATTTCAGGGATATTCAATATGGTAAATAATTAATAATAGTTTCCTTTTAATTGGTTGATATATAGAATTTTATTTTATATATATCCAGTAGCTATATGTTTGTTATTTGTTTAATCAAATTATAGTGGTGGTTGGTGGAAATATTCCCGGTCTTATGAGAGAAGATAGCGAAAAATAATCAATCGTTGCAAAATGAACTGCCAAGGTGTAGGAGACGGACACTGAAGAGGACCCCGAAAGGCATAACCAGCCTGAATTACTTTCCCCCTGTAAGTGATGAAAGTAATTGAAAATGGTTTCCTTAATTTTTTTTGTTTTAACCATCTTTAATAATAATATAACTAACCATTTATATATGTATATTGCAGATAGTTGGTATTGCACAAACCCTTGAGCCTACTGATGCCGAAAAGGAGACGGATTATTGGAGATCATTCAATCCGAAGCATTTGGTTGGCGAAGAGGTACATAAAGTAGGTGGCAGAGGGAGTGAGGAGGATGATGATGATGATGATGATGCACGTGATGATGATGATGATGATGATGCACCTGGTGATGATGATGATGCACGTGATGATGATGATGATGCAAGGGATGATGAGGAGCAGCATGAAGACATCCCAAGTGCACAGTCTGAATCAGAGGATAGCTTTACGGAGTTACGAACAAAAAAGGCGCACGATGTGCCTACAGTACATTCTGAGGTACGAATCTTAATCGTTTTTTTTTTTTAATTTCATTGTTAAGTGAATGTGCATTTGAGTAAATGGAAAAGTTGTGGATATGTTGTATAATCATATGAAGTGGGATAGAGAGACGGAGTCTCTAAACATGATATTTGAAGTGTAATTTGCAATATGCAGGTTATATTTCCCTAGATACTCAAAAAACAGGGGAGATTCTGTCGAAATTTTTTTTTTCAATTGTGTACATTGTGTTAAATGACTTATTTATGCAGGTGATGCAGTTGTTTGAGTACCTTGTGAGTTTACAGAAGGCAACCTACAAGAAAGTAAGTAAGATGGATAGAAGGCTGAGACGGGTGGAAGAATATTTAAAGATGCCTATGAATGACGACGACGATGATGATGATGATGATGATGATGATGATGGGAGCATTGTCCCTGATGACCATATCTATAGCCCACCACCACCACCACCCCCACCCCCCCCCACCCCCATCCCCCCCACCACCACCACCACCACCCCCATCCCCCTCACCACCACCACCACCACCCCCATCCCCCCCACCACCACCACCACATGAGGACGAGGGGGTCCATCAGTCACCTGGCCATCATGATGAGGTAGTCCATCAGTCGCCTATCCATAGAGACGAGACAGCCATCCATCAGGAGGAGCAAGAGGTCCATCAGGAGGATGAACGTGGTGATGACCAGGTACGTATAGTATTTCAATTGTGTTACAGTTTGATTTATATTTCTAAATGTTTATTCTAATTGATAGTTTTGATTTCTTTACAGTTGCATGATGAGGTCATCCAGGAGCGGGGCAAACGAAAGACGAAGCCAGCGGCATCTCTGCGGACACCATACACTGATCCTGGACCGTCAAAAAAGAAAAAGAAGGTGCCCCAAAAGCAAGTTGAGGAGGTGGCAGAGTCTGTAGACCCCGTAGAGGCTGTCTACAGACTATACAAAGCTTCTTCCACGTCATTGGATCTCAGGTTTTGATAATAAGTAGTTTTATACTTTTATGTTGGTTACTATTAAAAAAAGTTAACCTTTTTTTTTTCTTTTATTTTAGGCGTGCAGTTGAGCGTTGTCAGTGGTGCGTGATACCAGACACATTGCGAACCATTGAGGATGAGAACAGATGGTTCACTTCTGAGCACATCGATTCTTATTTGATGTGTTTACGAAAGAAGTGGAATGAGGTTGAGGACACTAGATATGCGGTTCATGGGAGCTCTTTATTTGTAAGTGTTTACATTTTAATAAGTTATGTCATTACAATTTATCGTCATATGTCCCTTAAGTGTGATAACATGTTTAATTTTTTTTCCAGCAGACATTGATGACATTATACTATAGAGAGCAATACGTCCTCAAAGGAAAAACATTTGATCCGGTTACAGCTGATGTACCCTCAGAGTAGCTAGCATTCGGTTATGGCAAGTTAAACTCATTAGTACCGTGGTGGGAAGTTGAAAATGTGAGTGTTGTATGAAAAATTATAAGTTATTATTTGATCATTTAAATATTTAAATTAGTCTTATATCACTGACGTCTTCAAATTGCAGGTGTTGCTGCCATGTAGCCTAGATCAAAATCACTGGGTCCTTTGTCAGGTGTGCCTGAGACAGAAAAAGATATTAATAGATGATTCTCTTGCACATACTGACTTAGCTTTACGTATTGAGCCACTTGAGCCGCTGGTGTGTTTGATGCCCATTTTATTGCGGTTTGTGGGATTTTATGAGAGGACCCAGATAGAGATGCCACCTGTGGATGAGCGATGGACAGTTGAACGTCTTGATAGATCGGTTGTGCCCCAGCAACCCGATGGGTGAGTAAATTTGTAACTTAATGAAAATTCAATATTTATATATATAATATATATATTTTTTATTTTATATTATATTTAATGGTATGATAACATCATTTAATTAATTTGTTATTAATACAGGACGAGCTGTGGAGCATATGTGGCCATGTACATACGTGATTTGTTACAATCAAACGAGACTACATGGAAATCAAGACGACCGGATCAGGTTGCAGATGTCATTGCACTGAGGGCAGAGATTGCAAGGGATCTGTATACCTTTTCGACACCATTGTATAAAGTAAATAAATTTGGAAAATGGATAGTTGACTCTGATGGAGAGGTTGTATATAAGTAATTGTATTTATTTTTTTGAAATATTCATTCATTTATATAAGTAATTGTATTTATTTTTTAAGAAGAACTTGAAAAATACATTTCTCCAATTGAAACTATAATTAAATGAAAAATCCTCAACAACCTATTGAACATGGTTGAAATGAATATCTTCTATTAATGTTAAAGTATAAACACTAATCAGTAAGTTTTGCTAAATCATGGGCTAAAATATTTAAATTTATGGATACAAAAGAGAAACCTATGGTAGCATTTTCGTCCAGAAAAAAGAAAGATATCTTCTAGGGTAGCAATAGTCACATCCTTCTAAATTTTTATGTACATCTTTTTTTTTTCCTCATAATTGTATGTACACCATTTAGTAAGTACATATTATCATCTATATTCTTAAACAAATTCTAATTTATTTAAAAAATAATTTCAGTAAAATTTATTTATAAATACATAATATAATAAATTTTAAATAAAGTATTTTTTATATTAAATAAATTCTAAACATTTATTATAATTTTAAATATTAATTAATCGGGTATACTTAAAACTGGACTGTACAAGAATTTTTTTTTTTTTTTTGAAATAGAGTGTACAAGAAATTTAATTGGGTGAAAATATCCTCTCTCTATCTTCTACCACCAACCCAAGCTCATTTGGAGGAACTGCTCTTTGCTTGTTTGTTGCATATACCACCACCATTATAAATATATTGTAATAGTTATATATATATATATAAATATATCGACAAATGAAAAATGAAATAATATTAGGTGGACTCGAGTGACATCAATTTTCTCATAAGATGTCAAGTTGTAAATTTTAATTGATTCAATTTCACAGTAAAATTAAATCTGCTTTAACATTTTATGTTGGTGATTGTGTTTTATCATATAAACAAAAATTAAATAAGTAGGATGAAAATATAATCGTTTATATATTTTTTACTATTCAAGTACTTTAATTTTTTTCTTTAAAAAAAGTACATATATATTTTTAGTTATTACAATTAGTTTGAGCTTAGAGAGAGAAACACGGTACCAACTCTAAACCATTAAAGTATGTAAGTAAAAAAAGTTTATTACCAAATCCTATATTGTTCCGCATATTTTTTGTTCCGCATATTTTTTTAAAATGTAAGTCTCAATAGTAAAAATCATTTTCACATTACATTTTTGTAAATTAATAAGATGACACACACACATATATACTTGACTCAAAATTTTAAAATTATTTTTGAAACTGAAGATGTAAAATTGAAATTTACTAAATATTTTGAACGCACGGTCACCAAAAAAATGGGTTAAATAATTCTCATCATATTGAGTAATCGTAGGTTGATTTGATTAAAAATTTTGATTTAATTTCAATAAAATATCCTTATTTTTAAAAAACAATTCAAATATAAGTGGTACAACTCTTTTTCAAAATGTTATGTATTTTATGTTGGAAATTTAAATATAACTGTCAAAGAAATTTAAGTTTTTGGGTTCAATAATTTCAAACAATTCTAATCAATAATTAAATACCCTTCTCGTTAGTTTTGTATTAAATTTTCATTACACTTCTGAATTAATAGTCGATTTTTAATAAATTTTGAATATAATAATTTAAATCTGAATTTTCATATTAAATTTACCTTATCTACCTGTTCAACTATATTAACAAATAACAACCAAATTTCCATATGCACAAGTAAAACAAGGGAAGAATAGTGCAAACTTGACATTCAAACTATATATAAGTAATTGTATTTATTTTTAGTAATTAAATGGGAGCATTTTCTAATATTTTTACGAATTCCTAATGTTCCACTAAATTGCAACACACAAATGCAAAATTTTAATCAAAAACTTAAAAAATATCATGTTCACCAAAAAATACAAAAAAAAACACCTTAAATTATATAATTATATTTTTACCCAATCTTAACCTATACCAAACAAGAGATGATATTATTTTTAATCTAGTCCAATTGTATGAAACACAACTAAGTATTAATTTAGTTCAATTTAATTATATCCAATTTCACATCTTAAAAATAGTTCAATTCAATCATGTACATCAAACTTTTATTGTAACAGTAATTTAACTTAAAACCATTTTGTTTATTTTTATTTAAATATATAAATTTAATTTAAATAACTATAATAATTAATCATATCTTAATTATAAATAAAAATATTATTAACATATACATAAAAGTGTTTTAGTTTTTGTTAAATAGTTTATTTGTAATTGTTTGTATCATATTAAATGAAATTAGATAACAACTAATAGTAACATATTATAAATATTAAATTGCTAGTTTTCAAATATTTTTAACTTTTAAAAACAAATAAGATTACTATATATTGAGAGGTAAAGAAGGGGAAAAAAAAACAAATTAATATGTCATTTAAATTTCAGACTTTTATCATTATTCAGTCTTCAATGACTTTCAATACTATTCAATCTTCAGACAAAAAAACAACCGATCCCTTAGTTTATAAAAATAGATATTTAAGTCACAAAATAATATTTGATTTTGATAGTCTCTGACATATCTTTAATTCATTCTATGTAAAGATTTAATGTCTCAAACACCATTAGTTGATATGTACAGATTTTTAATCTTGCTATTTAAATTAGGGAATCTCCAAGTCAAGTCCTACCAAATGCAATGTCGGTTTTTTAAGTGGCATTAAAAACCGAAATCGGTTTCTCCTGAAACTGAAAAACCGATCAGACGTGCATATGGCAGATGAAGCAATGTCGGTTTTATGAGCTATTAAAAACCGATTTCGGTTTTTTATCAATAATGAAAAACCGATCAACCTGAAAAACCGATCAACCTGAATCACGAAATCAGTTTCTTTTACCAATTTAGACCTGGTGTATATTATTGCCTGCATATGCTAAATAATGTGTCATATCATTGAGGAAACTTGTGTCATTATAAAAGTTTGAGTTCCCAAAATTTAAACATATGCTAAATAAATAAATGAACATTTACATGCTACATGTGTTCTAATTAATAAAATACTTGCAAGACGTCATTAAACAAAAAATAATATAAGTTTCATTGTACTCTGATGAAGATTAAATCAACATAAACAAGTAAGCGTTACATAACATAATACAATCTGACGTAAATACAAGCTTCAATTAATTAATGTGTCTAATCATCAATGTTTGGATTATTACCCATCATTTGATTGGGAGGAGGAAACTGTTGCGGGCATCGACGTTGGTTATGTCCAGTCTCATGACAGAGGCGGCATCTTCGTGAGGGCGCAGTATTTGGATGAGCATTTGCACTTGTTCTAACTTCTGCAAGTAGCGGCTTCGCTAGTTTGGCCTTCTGCACTTGCGGCTCCGCTCGTCCCTCCACTGAAGGATGTTGGAGGGTTAGGGCAACGAAGACGGTTATGTCCCCTCTGACCACATCTTCCAAACTTCTTAGTTCGACGAGCTTCCCCAACGGAAGGAATCCGAACCTCTTTTGGCCTACCTGCTTGCCTTTTTCCTATGGGTGGTAGTACAATCATGCTTCTAACTTCCGCGGAAACATTCCAATCAGACAATTTAGGAACGGGATTGATCGGACATGCATATGCAGCTTTCAGCCACTCTGTGCTATAATAATGACTGCAAAGTGTATCACAACTGACACCCTTAAACCTGACATGTATCATAAATATTTATTTAAATGTAAAAATATGATATGACATTAAATATAGAAATTAACAACGTACAATCATGATACCTGGCTACAGCACATACATGAATACATGGCAACTGATCTAAGTTCCACTTCAAGCAAGTGCATGTGCACGTTTCAATATTAACCACCGCATCGCCTTTACTAGGATGTAGAACACTGTATGTGATCGATTCTGTAATAGGATATACAGTACCTTCCGTTGATAAATTTTTGGCCAACATGATTCGATCGTACGCAGCAGTGGTAACAAAAGTCGTGAGTTTTTCAGCAACACCACGTCTATTATTAAACCATCTTTGTAACACATTTCTCACATATTCATGTGCGGTAGTTATTGGCAAACGACGTGCTTGCATCATGCAATTGTTGAGTGATTCTGCAATGTTAGTGGTCATCATGTCATATCTTCTGTTTGGACAATATGCCCGTGACCACCTGCTTACCCCAACCGATACCAAAGTGTCATGTGATTTCGGATGCAACGACCGAATTTCTTCTAACATTTTATCGCAGTCATATGGCACATGACTGTATGCTGCACTGTAAAATGCTTTTTCCACTACATTCGAATACTTTTTACAGTGTTGCTTCAGGTTTTACCACAGGTGGAAAAAACACAATATGTGAGGGACTTCGGGAAAAGCTACACTCATCCCATTTGATATGCTTTTGTGACGATCGGATACGATAAGCAAATCGTTTGACACACCGATCGCCTCTCGTAATCTACTTAAAAACCAAGTCCATGAACGGTCTGACTCTCCATCAGCAAATCCAAAAGCGATGGGATAAATCATCTCCGACCCATCTTTGCAGGCAGCAAAAAAAATCACCCCTTTGTATTCACCTTTCAAATGGGTGGCATCAATAGCAACAACCGGTCTCATGTAAGATCGAAAACCCTCAATACAAGCTCCAAGTGTAACGAACGAATACAAGAACCGGTTGTTTTCATCCCTCTCAATTGCCGTCATGGTGCCGGGATTTGATACTTTTAACATTTCAAAGTAGGACGGAAGCTGTTGATATGACTCGTCCGCTTGTCCATATGCTAGTTTCTTTGCATATTGTAAAGTCTTCCAAGCTTTACTGTACAAGATCTGCACACCATACTGCTCTAGCATTTCTCCGATCAAACGATTAGGTGTATAAATATCCCTTCCCACCTTTCCCGCATATAATTTTCCGATAACAAAAGCCTTCACACTTTTCATATGTGATTCCATGGCTACCTGACGACACGTGTGTTCCGCCACATACTTCAATACAAACCACATCAAACAACCTGTTCTGCATCTTGCACGAACTATAAAGCTACAACTATTATCCTTGCAACCAGCTTCAAATCGTTCCGCGTCTGAACGTCTAACACGATATTCAAACTTGGATTTCAGAGCATATTCTCCAATAGCTGTACACATTTCTTGTTTACTATCAAAGAATGCACCTTTATACAAAGTACCACGTTGATAGACAGTTGACATAGCGCTTGAAGTAGCCTCAATGTCGCCCAGTTCTACACCGGGAACAATCCAGTATGGTTGTGAATGATTGTTCTGAAATTGTAAACCCGAAAATCTTATTTCTGGAAACCCTTCATCCTCGTCGACATCATTAATTCCAGCTTCCTCTTCATCACTATCTCCAGTTTCCTCTTCATCACTATCCTTTGTCCCATCACCATTATCATCTGTGTCTTGCTCTCCATCATCACTAACATCATTCATATCATCATTATTAATGTCATGAATGGGACCTTCCATAGATGTAAATGGGGTGACCGAAGCATCAACCTGATTGCTACCAGCACCTGAAGTCAGATAAAATTGACTTTGAACCATATACGGATCTACAGGTCTATTACTATTTGGCATCTCATATCTTGTGTCTGGTATTGAGTCGGTGACATTTGGACGAACAAAATGCCTACTAACTCCAGCTCCAAAATCTCTTACAACCTTATTAATGTAAATCTCTCTAATATCAACATTTCTCACCGCCATCAAATCAACCACACCAAGATCGGACATGATACGTATTTTTTTCACTTGACCATTTGTCATGCTTTGTAGTAAATAATATATATGAATATCCCACATTCTTCTATCAATGCTAGTCTCTCTATACACAACATCCACCAACGATGAAAAACTACTATCTTTGGAGACCCCACACATGATCGACTCACCCCCAACGTAGTTAGATCCATTCCACTCTCCATCAAAGTTGATGACGATCGTTTCGTGAGTCATTCCTATAACATTCAAAGAATGTTTAATTAGTCTCACTATATATAACAAAATCTAACACAATTGATTCATGTCCATCATTAAAAACAAAATATATATCACAATTATGCTAACACTGCCTACGATCGTATCTAACCACATATAACACTAAAATTTAATACACGACATCCAAAACACAACAAATATCGAAAACATAAAAAATTGCTCAAATCGGTTTTTCATATACATGAAAAACCCATTTCGGATTTTGAGTGGCATGAAAACCGATCAAAATAGAGAATCGGTTTTACACCTCTGTAAAAACCGAAATCGGTTTTTAAATTACCTAAAAAACTGATTTCGTCGCAGATTTTGCAGAAACTACAAATCTATAAATCTATCTTTTGGATGGTATTTATCACAACCAAATCACTCTTAAAGCCTTTACCTTACAATTTGAACAAAATAACCTAAAAACCAACCAACAAAAACACATACATTACCTTCGAAACTCAAATCACTTGAAATGAAAGAAGAAGCTTCAAAACGGATCACACTTGAATGGATCAAAAACCTTCAATGGACAAAGAAGCTCAAATGAAAAATCCCTTACTAGGAGGTTTGACTTTCGGCTATAATGGTGAATGGAAGAGAACAAAAACCATGAATAGAGTAAAGAGAAAGAGAAGAGAGAGGTTTGGATGCTAGGAGGAAGTAGGAGGAAGAAGAATGCTATTTTGGTAATTTCGCTTAGGGTAATTGGGTGATTTTAATTTGAAGGGTAATTTAATAATCTTGGGTATAGAATGGAAATAATTTGTTTGAGAGGCTAAAAATAAATTTATATAAAATATTGGGTAAAAACAAAACTTTTCTTTTTGTTTGGCTGAAAATGATAAATCTCCCAATTTAAAATCGCTTAGTTTTAAATTGTCCCTTAAAGACCTTTCGAAATTTCATTAGATCAAATGTATCGTATTGGATACCGACAATATCTGCCCTGCATGTTCATGTTATTATGTTTTTCTAACAAGACACAGGAGGAAATGATTACATTACCATACACTATAACAAAGGGTGTAAAAGGAGGAGGAATAAACTTTATAATGAATTGTCACTCGTCCCAATTCTGTTTTACAAATTCGAGTAGTTCATTAAAAATAAAAACATATCTTAACCGTTGTCAAGGCAAATTACCGAATGCACATCAATCAGCTCGTCTATCCATGTATAATTATTGCGTATTGAACAAAGTAACCAGACATAAGACTGACAAGGCACGTGCTACTTTGCAGGATAAATACAACATCCACCAGCTTGCGTATACATGTTTGGAATATAATCATGATATCGCGTGCGATCCGCTCGTCCATACATGTAAAATTATTGCGTACTGAATAAACCTGACATGTGATTGATAAGGCAAGTGCTGCTGTGCAGAAACGGAAACCGATAAATAAAACTTAAAAAAAAAAAAATTGATAAATAAATTTAAAATTTGAAAACTTGACAGCAAACAAAAGTTACATGAACTCACGCATGACCCGCAAGGTTTGAGCGATTTTGCCTCATTGTTGAAATGGATGATTGACATGGCGGTTTCGAATAAGCACCCTTATAATAGAAATAGAGTAACTCATATAAAATTAAAAGATGATGTTTTTGTCATCATAAATATACGAAGGTAGTTGTTTCACAAATAGTAGATACCTATTCTTGATTATTCTTGATAGATATTTAATTCACTTAAACCCTTTTTAAAAAATAAAAAATCAGTAAAATAAATAAGGGCCATCACCTTAGTCAAACCTCTTTATTATTTTCTTTTTATCATTTTTCTTTTTTATTTTTCACAAAGTGGAAATATAATTGATCATTAAATAATGAATCCTATACTCCTACCTAGAAAGAAAATAGAGTAATTGGTAATAATACTATTTGCTAATAATACTATATTCTATAGATGATTAATTAAGTTAAAATTGAATATAAATATTCTTAGAAATATTAAAATCTCACTTAAAGTATTATAAGATTTACTAGAAATTCTTCTTTTACAATAAAAGGTCTCCGTTTGTTGTTTAAATCCAACTACTTTGTATATAATTAGGTTAAACATCTTGTTAATTCTAATTTATTTTGATGAAGGGTACACTCATTCCATGTTTGGTACAATTTGTTCAATTAACACTTTCTCTTTTCTATTTTTCTATTTCTTCGTTCTATTTTATTTGGTGGTCGAGTCCACTGTGCACAATAATTGTGGAAAATTTGATCAGTTTTAGCCATGGTAATGGATCAACACGGTTTTAAAACTGTCTATATATGTGCAATAGTTGAATAGAGCATAAGTGCACAATCAAGTAAAAAGTAACTACAAAAGTTGAGATTGGATTTACTATTCCTTCAAATTAATTGCATAACACCTTTTTGAGGTGTGTCTAAAACCAAACAAAAACACATTTAGTCTTTTATCATACAAGTCCGCACACTGTTAGTTGACTTTTGTTAATTTTAATAGTTGATTAGAATTTTTGGTCATATAACTATTTTGTCCATGCAGAAGATAAAAAAAAAATGAAAAAAAAAAAGAAAAATATAGTGGATTCTAGGTTGAACTTCCACAATCGGATGTGTAATAGTTGAATAGAACATAAGTGCACAATAAAATAAAAAGTTAACTACAAAAGTTGAGATTGGATTTACTATTTCTTCGAATGAATCACACAACATTTTCCTAAGATGTGCCTAAAACCAAACAAAAGTATATTTATCCTTTTATCATACAAGCCCTCACACTGTTAGTTGACTTTCTTCAACTTTAACGATTGATTAGAATTTTTAATCAAATGACTATTTTGCTCATGAAAAAGATAAAAAAAAAAAAAAAAAAAAATTAAAAAAGAAAAATATTGTGGATTCTAGGTTGAACCTCCATGGTTGGATGGCATCCATCCAATGGTGGAAATCCAATATGGTTTCCACCAATAATTTAAAAAATGAAAAATTTAAAAAAAAAAAAAAAAAAAAAGATCTCTATCATCCATCTCATAAATGGATGGTGGAGATCAAAATTTAGTAAAAAAAATTCCTATAAAAAGAAACAATTAATTTAATATTCTTTCTTATCCTCCACAATTTCTTCTCTCTTATCTTATATGGTCTTCTTCTCTCTCTTTTCTTTTCTCTTTCTTTTTTATTTTTGTCGTTGTTTTTTTATTGATGGTGGTGGGTTCCCACCATCTAGGACAAACATCATTTAAGATGAACTCAAATTATGATTATTTAGGTTTGAATCAAATTTGCGTTCGTCCTAGATGATGTACATCATCTAGGTTTCAATCGAACCCAAATCATTTGGGTTCGATTGGAACCTAGATGAAAAATGTTAAGGGTTGATGATGATATGGGTTGTTGGGTTGATGATGGTGAGGATCCAATTTCAGATTGGATGACCTTCACTTGTGTTAAGGGTTCAAATTAAAATTTTATGAGCGTTAATATATGCAGTCACAATCAACCTATCATCTATAACTTCTAATTACGTCCAAATAAAATTGAAAGAGAAATATGATTGCATGAAATCATTGAATGATGGTGGCAGTTTTCCAAATAAATAAACATGCGTATGTTATAAAATTAGTATAATCTTTCACTTCATGAAGAAGTAAATTCCAAATTGAATTTGTTAATCATCAAGTTGATCTAATCAACTTATCTCAAGTCCTAATCAACTTACCAAGTTTCCAAATCCATATTTGCAAGTTGTATTTAACATTTAATTAGATATTGTGTTGGCAAGATTTGATTGGTAGATCAAAATCAACATTTGCCTATAAATAGACATCAACCTTATGTAAATTGTATCCCATTTTTATGAATGAAGACCACTCTCTCTACACTCATCCATAATCTCTTCTTTCTCTACATTTCTTAGTTCTCTACATAAGTCTTATTACTTGTTTGTTTTAACCCTAAAATTTACAACGACGTCAAATTTATAATCTCTTACTTTTAAATTGTCTCTTAGAATTATAATGAGGTTTTGAAATCCGATTTGAACAAATGCATTGTATTGGATACTGACATCTAAATATAATTTTTTTTTTTTTGGAAATAGTAACTATAAATTTTATAATGCACCTAATAATTCCCCCTTTGCAAACAAAGATGAGATGTTCTTGATCTTTCTTGGCACAAGAGGATGAACAATCATTCCAGTCTTTCAGAGTGGGACCAGATTCCCAAAAATCCAAATATATGTTAAATTAAGGATAAATTCTATTTTATCCCCAACTTTTATTTTTATTTTTAAAAAACCTTCCAACCTTTCGAAAATATCCATTTTTCAATTAACAGTTAGAATTTTCGTTCGAAAAAGTAGTCACCATTAATAAGTTAAGGGTAAAATAATAAATAAAACATTTAGGTTAAACTAGAAAATAATAATAAAATATATATATAAGAAATATATATATTAAATTAAGATTAAAAATTTAAATAAAAAATTTTAAAACTAACAACAGACTCACCACACCCACCCCTCCCCCAACCCCAACACACCACCCCCCCGCCCCCCGCCCCCTCCCCCCCCCCCCCCCCCCAATCCTTTGTCAACATCCCTTCCCACGCCGACCACCACCCTCTCTTTCATCCCCTCTTCTTCTCTTCTTCTTCTTCTCCTTATCTTCTTATTCTATTCTTCTTCTTTTCGAACCCAGATGTTTGGGTTCAAATCAAACTTAGTTAGGCAATGGCAAACTTAGAAAATTTGTTTGGGAAGCGTATAAATAAAGTAATAAAAATATCAAAAATTAAGAACATATTAAATATATAATGGTTTTATGTAAAACAATGTTCGATAACATTATATAGTTTAAATAAAAAAAAGACATAAATTATATTTAGGTAAAACAAATAATATTATGTTTAAAAATTCTAATAAAATCATTAAAATAATAAAAAAGAAACATAAAAAATTTAAAAAATTGAATCATGACAATACATAAATAATTTTAATAAAATAATTTAAAGTTGAAAATTTTAAGGTTTATTAATGTGATGTTTATTAAATTCAATAACTAAAAATAAATAAATT
>CM037997.1:26934493-27131380 GCA_021234005.1 Nephelium lappaceum
CATTAGTCCATATGATCCGACGGGCACTGACAATAATGATTCATTCATGATTAGACCTACTATAAGCAAGCAATCTGTCAAATCCTTTTCTTTTGAAATAGCACTTTGTAGAATTGATCTTAGTACTTGAATGGAAATGCTTCCACATCTTACTTCTCAAATCACGAAATCTATAGCAAGTAGAGAATAAAATTTAGCCTAAATGAAAAAAGACGCAACTACTAGCATGAATGAACAAAATGTTGGAGAGTATATCAAACGCATAAACCAACACTGATACCAGCTTAAAGAAATGATGAAAATGAGACACAATTGGCTTTGTTAAAAACAACTTGTAACGTTAACAAGACACAGTAATCAGAGCAGTTTAATACTTTGAGACCATTTCAGCTTCTGATCTGCAAGAAGGTTACAGATGAGCTCTAGTAAAGCAGGAGGGAATTAGGACAAATGGGCTGTGCTATCACTTGATGTTAGGAAGGGATTGAATTAAAGGAAATGGATAGAAATAGAGGAAAGCTAAAGAAACGATTTTTTTTTTTTTAAATAAAGTTGTGGGTGACTTATGGAAAATAGAGGAGGCTGCAGAAAAAGCAAAGATTGAGAAGAGGCGAGGATAGTGAAGCATAGAAAAGAGGCAGGAGAAAATAACAGATAAGGAATAATATAAAAGTGATCAAAGAACAAAGCAGCAGGGTTCCTCAATCCTCGGTTCATTTTCCACCAACACTTCAACAATAACAGAACATAAAAGCTATTTAAAAAGTCTATCTACCAAACCAACTCAAAGAAGAAAATAATCAACCGTTAATAAGTAACTTAATCATTACCAAATAAAATAAATTCTAAATTGAATTCGCTAATGTATTTACTTATGGATTCTGAATCAAGACTCAGGTATTTCGGTTTTAGCTTATCAAAAAATTCACAATTCTCAACAAAATGAATGTTCGATGTAGGCTGATAATCTTTGTTAAGAAATTAAATGAGAAAGAATTCTTTAACAACACCCTTTAACCACACTCATTTAATTCGACAATGGAAATGGTGAATTCTCATCACCAGCCCAATCATGCCCTACAAATCTCAGAATCAAAGAGCTACCTGCTCTTGATGTCAGGATTTTTGTCAAAATTGAAACATCTAATCCCACCAGTTGGATAGCACAAACGTTCCAGATGTGATTAATTTAAAAAAGGGTAAGAACTTTATAAAGAAGTAACTGATGTTAACAAAAGTTTCTGATGTTCCTCTCTTTTCTTCTCCACTCCTCTCCTCTTTTTCTGTAAACAATTAAAAAAATGTATCTTTCTCTTTTTTTTACAATCAGAACAAGTCAATTATTTGATTCTTGACAAAGAAAAAGAATTATAGTTACATACTAGGTAGAGAAAACATTGAAGACAAAAAAGAGCTTTTCTTCCACCCTCTCCATTGTTGGTCGTGTCAAATAATAAAACTTACATTCTTTTTTATCTACATTGTGTTTTAATCAATAACAAACTCAATGATTTATTTTGATTGTGCAAAAGAAGAGAGAGAAACAAAAGACACTTTATTACTGTCAACTTTTTTATTCTATGTATTTTTTTTCTTTTAATTTAATAAATTACATCCCACAATTGGCTAATTCAATTGTAAGAATTGCATATCTATATTTTTACCAAATTCCAAACATCTTGATGATATAACCTCTTTTTTATCTTATGTGTGTGTTCGTGCATGTGAATAAACATTTTAGATACTTAAACTAATCATGTTCGAGACTTGATGCTATTGTTTGAGTATTACCTACGAACTTCAATTTTAGTCCAATGATTTCTTAAACACAATATCAAGGCTTAATGTTCAAGTCCCACAACATGACTGTATTTGCATAGCCTGTTCTTAGTAAGTTACCACCCCAACATCAAAAATTAAACTTGTTGAATAAAGGGCCCAAAGATTGGTACCCCCTCACATAAAACGACCTTATGGCTTATTCAACATTGACTAGCTCAACACATAAATTCAAATACAAGGTAGACCCAAGAAATAGATGCAGACACAAAAATACAAGACTAGTTTTAACTTAAGAGAACCGTTAGTAAGCTAAGCTCTAATAACATGTAAAGTAATCAATAAAACCCAAAAGTTTAAACTGATAAGTAAGAACCCGAACAATAGTGTTAAGCTCTAACATTTCTGAATTGTTATGCATTTAGAATTTGTATTTTTGTTGTCATGGAAGGAGACACGTTAGTGCTTAATACAATTGTATGGTCCCTCAGCTAAAAACTTAAACCTATATCTAGCGGTACTTAACTCGAACTTATAACACTAGTACTACAATGACATATATGAATGGCACTAGTGACCTAAATAGAGCTTGGGTGATTATGAGAATAAAATGGCATTGTAGGGAAGATGGTAATTGTTAGTACCAAAACGTAAGAAAAGAGCCCAATAGTAGTGTTTAAGCTTCTAACACATCGTGCAAGCCTATCTTGTATTTTCATTATGCTTGATTAGAAGACTGCTGTTTGTTTTATTGTTTTCCTAATCGTGTTTTTTTGTTTTTGTATTTGTCTGTGTTGTTGGTGGACTTCTGATTCACATTTATAACTTTTTTCTTATTCTCCAATAAGTCATGTGTTTCCTATAACCACAACCCACACACCACAACACAAACCACCACACCACCCCCCCCCCCCCCCCCCCCCCCCCCCCCCGCCCCCTCCCCCGCTTAAAAAAAAAAAAAAAAAAAAAGGCCCCACATTGTGCAAGCCAAAGGGCTTACCATGTTGCTCAAAGTCAAATACAAATACATTAAAAATTCAAATAGCATAAAACAATAGTCACATGAGGAAACTTGAACCCAAACACTCGGTGAAAGAAGGCTCAAATACCATACTAGTACCCACTCATCCCAAAATTTAAGCTGTTAGGAAAGCACACTCCAACGGTTACAATGTACAAGTCAATCAATATGTATAGCTTCATTAATAGTTATCAACTAATGACTAAAGAATGTCTCACGAAGTGCCCTCACCCTCTCAGAAATAAAATTACAGCAGTGTGCAATACAACAGTAAGAGAAGAGCTTCAAACCTTTGGGGGATCATCACGTGCAACAAAATAATTAATGGTCCCACCAAGTAGGCCTATGCCATCTGAATTGAACATTGAGGACATTTCTCAGAATATAATATTTACAATATAAAAAAATTGATGGACCGTGCATATTAAAACAATAGGCGAGGCTGACCTTCTGTAAGAGTTCCTTTACCAAACTCATCCAAAAGACATAAAGATCTTGAAGTTGCGTGTCTGTACAATTTATCATCAATAATACAGAGAAATGAGTTCTAGAAATTCATCAATTAAATATAATTTCTAATGGACTTCAGCTTCTGAAGCATATTGATAGTAATTTGAATACAGACATAACCATCAGCAGCATTTGAATAGTCTCAATTATGAAAGCACATAGACTTGCCTAGCAAAGCAAGGTTTGGTGCAATCATGAACACAGCTCAAACAACCTGGACACAACTTAAATTCTGACTTCCAATGATATAGTAAAAAATGAGCCACACTGGCCTCATATACAGATACCTTAGCATTATCCCTACTTGATGTAGATCAATCATAAATGTTGATTGCTCTGCAGTCATGAGCTTGCTCCCATCGCACAAAATATCCTTTTAAATAGGACTATGAGTTGGTATCCATATGATAAACAAACTAAAATATAAAACTGCAATTTGTATGGAAAAATTTGGCAATCACAGACCTATCAGTCAATCCAACAGTGGCAGCATCAGCAGGAACAAAACTTCCTATGTGGGAAAGGAAAACAATTAAAGCTACCTGGGGAAACAAAACGCTATTTCAAAATGCAAATATTTTTATTATGGAGTGTCACTTTGGAAAACATCGTATATAATTGCATATGTCACTGACTTGCTTTATGTAGATACTTTTTCCCTGAGTAATTAGGACCAGTAATGATATTTATCTGCCCTGAAAACAATCCAAGGTTACAATCTTACAGAATAACCGGTGAGTTACAACAGGAATAGCCTCTTTCTACACTAGCTAAGATGAGAATAAATAGTTGTGATTGAATTTAAAAATTTAATTACCATTATTATGAATCTTTGTATCATTTGGAATAAATGTATCTACGGTCATTTCCTGCAAAACATGCCTGCAAATTGATATAATCATTTTGTTACTTCTCTAATTGGAAATTTTTAATTCTGTTGCCAAGTAAGATCAGAACCCAAGACAGCTTGTTACTGTTACTTCTCTCATCCACCCAGACCCATCCCTTAACACTAAACTACATCCAAATAACCTTTTAAGTAGGTATAGTAAATATAATGTAACAGTTCTCACCTTCCATTTTGTATATCAAGTAATGTCTCCACAGTCAAAATAGGCCTCACGTAATTGTTTTGATGGGCTACCAGTGCCATAGACAAAGGCTAAATAATAATATGGTCAGTTATCACTAACCTCAGAAAGTGGGGTAAAAAGACACAGATACTTAATAGGATAGTGAAGGAGGGAAGACATTGTTGACATTCTCTTACCAATCAAGTTCTGCTGCAAAATTTACTGCCTTAAGAGATGATTTGAAAATAAAAGTATATGAGAGACCAAGTCCCTAGTCACCGCCCTCTCCATATCTTCAATGATGAAATTATGAATGAGAAACAACTATTAGGAGGACGACATAGAACACAGTCAGAAAATCAAGCTCACAATAAAAAATGACATTGATTATGATATAGATCTCAAATACCACCACTTATAACTGTAAAATAAGATACCACACAGTAGTTAGCACTCCACTAGTTAGATTAAATTACTTACTCTTGCCTAAAATTATATTGCATAACAGATACTACCAGGTCAATATTTTCTTGTTCCAAGCGATTGACAAACCTTGAACAAGGGAAGAAATACAAGATGGCCAGTTTATATACATACCTAGAATTTTATGAAAAATATCTCCCAAAAGGTAGTCCAATTCTCGTGTCTTTGTAGTACGATAAAAAATCTTTTTGTTTCTCCATCAACATCAGAGAACTACAAAACACATTACACTTAAGCTCATATGCAAGTCATATTCATTAGATCTTAAAACAGAGGAAAAGTATCAACTTACTGCAAATTCAAAATCATGAAGTTTCTCTAGCGTAATTTCATCAAGTTTTTCTTCAAAAATACACATTAAGTATCCTACAGAGGAAATTAGAACAAAAGAACTGTTAGAAAATGAAAACTAATGCATGAATAATATTCACAGTATTCATAAACCTAAGATGGCATTATATTGGATCAGACGGAACTTGGCATCAAGAGAACATCATGAAGAGCATCAAATTAAAAAAATCAAATAAATTTATTCCTCTGTGGGGAATTAAATCTTGGTATATTGATGTAAATTACTTGTTTCAACTGAAGTTATATTTCAACACACTTCAACTGCTATGCATGATACACAAATTGAACTATTTAAAAAAAGATGTATACATTTTCAGACCAACCTATTTGACATATATACACAATACAAGGAACAAGCTTCTCTTTACGCAAATGAGGAAGTTGTGCAAGCTCCAATGATGACACCTGCAAGAAATGGATATAATAACATAAGAACTAGATGATTTCAGTCTATAATTAATCTGATCTATAAAGATCGCAACAAGTACCTTTTCCAGAAATTCGGGCAGTTCCTCATATATTTGCCTCAGCTCATCCAACTATAAACCAATAGAAAAATATGACTTGATGAAGCATGCAACTAACTTCTTCAGGGTTTAGAAACACAAAGTTTAACTAAATCCTATTTGTTTGAAGGGTAAAAAGTAGATAAAATTAAATTTATAAAAAAATAAAAAATAAATTAAAAAAAAAAAAATCCTATCATATAAAGATAAATTTTGACAGCAAATTTCCAAGAGATTCCTCATACAGAGAGACTAATGCAGGAAGAGATCATTCTTAGTTTTCAATAATCTCAGGAAAGACCATGAGTAAGGCAAGACCAAGATTAGATTGTGTTCTATGGCAAGAGGAAACATAGTTAACTGTTAAACTTGCTGTAAACATTCAAATTACAGAAAAGTATAGGGTAAGACTATCATTGTTAATGTCTAACCTCATCACAGAAACCCTCTTTCACCAATGTTCCATATCCCATCTCTTTACTTCTATTTACATCAACAACACCAATAACCTACAAATTGCATTACTAGTCATAAGAATATAATTAATAAAAGCAAGGGAATAACAAATATTCACAAGGCTAATAAAAAGGCAAAAGAAGGAAGCTTCATTAATCAACCAATTCATAGACATAAGCAAGCTCCGTTGTGATGCATGAAGCAGCCTGCAATTAATTAAGCAACTATAAACAAATACTTGCACCTTGAACATCAAGAAATCTCAAGAATAAGAAATAATATATAACTTCAAAGAACATGCAGCTCAATGTATGGTCTCTTACCTTCTCAACAATGTCCAGATTCAAGCACCTCACTTGCTCTTGCAGACTTTCAGAAATTCCCACTTCAAAGATCTTTTCACATGCAGGAGTGAACAAATGCTCTACAAAAAAATAATAATAATAAATAAAATAAATAACTAAATAATAAGACATTAGGTCTTGTTTAACTAATCAAAATAATTCTACTTGCTTCTCCTTGGTGAAGAACTAGATAGACAGAAAAAGGGGAGAAAAAATAAGTGGAAAAACTGGATAGATAGAAGAAAGGGAAGAAAATCAAAGGAAATTAGGAGAAAAAGCAACCAACATTAGTACTTTAATCATCCAATGTTTGTTGAACAAAAAAGCTTAGGCCTCTATTTATAGTAGCCAAAACACCAATCAACCAGGGCTCAGGATTCAGAACCAAGCAAAAACAGCTAACAACTCTTTCCATGTCAATGTCAATCTACTTCCATGGAAACAAATCCATCAAAGAAAAAAAAAAATATACCATAAACTAGCAAAAAAAATAATTCCTTCCTTTATTTCATCCATCTACAACCAAGATACGTCCATAGCTCCTAAGGATGAAATACATTGTAACTCATTATTTGATGGACAATCAAACCGCTAAATGGTATTAATGTGAAAATTAGATCAAGAAAGAAGATTTTACTAAGTCACCCCACACTTTTGAGAATTGCAGAAGTATCATGTGATACAGTATTTCAAACATTGTAACTTGTAGTACATTTGAAGACTAAAAATCATAATTTCTTTATTTTTCTCAAGTAACTATTTACGAGATTATATAGTTATCTAACATGGTAATTGGGCAATTTTTTGACAAAGACAAGTACCCACTGTGCCAATCATTGATAAGAAGAAGAACCAAAAGACTTTTTCCTGTCATTGATTCAGTTATTATTAATATAATTTTCCTTCTGTAGCCAACATAATCAGTAAATCTTTACCAAAAGTTGAATCATCTAGGCCCTTTGTCTTTTCTCCATATTTCATTGACCTCATCCACCCTCTTTCTCGATAATTGAGGGTTTTACTTATGCCATCATAAGAAAATCTTGTTGGTCAATGTGTTTCTCATTAACTATGAAGCACTCACATTTGAAATTTCCTTAGATGGATCTAGAAGCCCAAATCACAATTCTCATACTGATAGCATGGACACAAAATAAAAAATAATGGTAAAACACATAAAAACTCTGTAAGTTGTAATACTCTAATGCTACGCAGAATTAGCTAAAAGAAACTATCATACTTAATTATGTCACTCGTAGAACCAAAATATGAGTTATTGAGTCATCATTTCAAGGATATAGCAGTCATACACGAAACCTAGCAGCTAAATAGCATGGATGTCATTATCAATAAAGGATCAAAGCTGTAATTACTAAGCATCCTTAGCATCAGCTTGCCAGATGAGTGACTTAACAATTTTTTTTACTATGAGATAGGATAATGAATTCAAGCATTAAAAATTAATAAAAGCCTACCTTCAAAAATGCTGTCCAATCAGCAACAGTACAGATGGAGCTTGGGGAGTTAAATTTCTGGCAAAAAGAGAAAAAAAGAAAAATTGCTGAAATTCAAAAAAATGTCAATGGTTCCAAAGGACATTGCAACAATACTAGCAGTACTACAAGATGATGAGGAGATAAGTTGAACTATCACCAATGCCTACTAGACATCGGACAAGTGCTTTCCATTTCAGCAATACACCATCATTTCAAGATAGACACCGGAAGCTTCTTAAGAAATTATTTAGCACAGCAAAGGAAGGTTTTCTTAGTTATAAACTGATTTCAGATTACAAAATCTACATCACAAAAGAAATCTTCAGCATAGTAAACATTTACACTGTACAACACTAAAGGATTGAAGGGAAAATGAACATTATTGATGATGGTACCTTAAGAATGTAGGGAATGTCCTTCACAGACTTCAGAGTTTCATGTAAGAAGCCATCAGTTCTTCAGAACAAAGAAAGAATGATATCTTAACCCAGTCAAAGATGAAAGTTTCGTAGTAAAAAGTTTGATTTATATATAAATTATTACATATATAATGCATATCACCTTCATTAACTTCATTCACCTCATTATGATTTTCATACTGAAGAAATGGGCTCTTTTTTTCCCTTAATTTTATTATGCACAGAACTGAAATTATATACACAATAAACCCTAAGGCAGTTGACCAGAATTTGTTTCTCTTTAATTAGAGAATCAAATTCCATTAAACTAGCAACTAGAAAAGGAAACAAAATAAGCAACTAGAAAAGGAAACAAAAATAAATTTATACAACCTAATTCCTAATAATCCTCCAGCAGTAAAAACAAATATTCACAACTAACACCCCCCCTCAAGCTGGGTTGTAGATGTTTATCATTCCCAGCTTGTTGCTCAATTCCTCAAACCTGTCACGTGGGAGTGCTTTTGTTAGGATGTCCGCAGCTTGTTGATTTGTTGGAATATAAAATAACTTCAGTAGGCCATAGTCAATCTTTTCCTTGATAAAATGTCGATCTATTCCAATGTGCTTGGTTCGATCATGATGAACCGGATTCTTTGCAATGCTAATAGTAGCTTGATTGTCACAGAACATGCAGATAGGCTCTTCCAAAGTTATTCTTAGATCAGATAAAACCATTTTAACCCAAAGTCCCTCACAAATTCCATGTGCCATGGCACGAAGTTCTGCTTCTGCACTACTTCGGGCAACAACTGACTGCTTTTTACTCCTCCATGTAGTTAGATTGCCCCAAACTGTAGTGCAATACCCCGAAGTTGACCGTCGATCTGTGATTGAACCGGCCCAATCAGCATCAGAATGTACGATCACCTCTCTAGTTGTATTTTTTCTAAAAAACAAGCCCTTTCCTAGTGTTAATTTCAAATACCTGAGTATCCTCTGAACTGCTGTCATGTGTTCTTCGGTTGGATTGTTCATGAACTGACTTACTGAACTAACCGAGAAGGCGATATCTGGTCTTGTGTGTGACAAGTAAATGAGTTTACCCATAAGCCGTTGATACCTCCCTTTATCAACCGGTGCACTTTCTCTATCAGACCCAAGCTTCATCGTTGTGTCCATGGGAGTTTCAGCCGGTTTGCAATCGATCATCCCTGTCTCTTGAAGTAGGTCCAACACATACTTTCTTTGGGATATTAGGATTCCTCCTTTTGAATGAGCTACCTCCATCCCAAGAAAGTATTTAAGATGCCCCAGATCCTTGATTTCAAACTCTCTAGACAGCCACATCTTTAACCTTGGTATTTCATCCAAAAAATCACCTGTGAGGATAATGTCATCCACATAAACAATTAGGATTGCTCGCTGCCCATTTTCTGCATGTTTGATAAACATGGTATGGTCAGATTGACACTGCCTATACCCATGTTTCTTTAGGACTTGCGTGAACCTTTCGAACCAGGCCCGTGGTGATTGTTTTAGTCCATACAAGGACTTCCTCAGCCTGCAAACTTTGTTGATTGTTGCAGTTGTCTCTAAGCCTGGTGGAACCTCCATATAAACTTCTTCAACTAAATCCCCATTAAGGAACGCATTCTTTACATCTAGCTGGTATAGAGGCCAATCAAGATTAGCTGCCAATGACAAGAGCACCCGAACTGTGTTAAGCTTAGCCACAGGTGCAAAGGTCTCTTGATAATCTATCCCAAATGACTGTGTGAATCCTTTAGCCACCAATCTCGCCTTGAACCTTTCAATACTTCCATCAGCTTTGGTTTTCACCGTAAATACCCACTTGCAGCCCACTGGATTTTTACCTTTTGGTAACTCAGACAATTCCCAAGTTCCATTCTTTTCTAAGGCTCGGACCTCCTCCATAACAGCCTTTCTCCATTCTGGAATTGACAAAGCTTCTTGGATAGTTTTAGAAATTGAAATATCTGCCAACTTTGTAATAAAACTTTTGAACCCGGGCGAGAGACCATCATATGCTACATATTTGCTCAAGGGATACAAAGGACGGTCTCTGCATTCCCTGTAACCTTTTCTCAGAGCAATAGGTTGGTTAGAGATAATAGCAGTAGTTTCGGGATTCAGATTACTCACACTTTCTTTAGGTTCTGCTGGCTGTTGCTGTTTGTTATTTTCTAGGACTGATGAATCAGGTTCTGATTCATGGACAGGTGCTGGATTTGTCTGATCTGTTGGTTGTTGCGGCTTGTTTCTTCTATGATAAACAATCACATTTTGTGACGGATTAGGAGAATTAGGTGGATCAGTTGTCGACATTTTGTGAGGGCTGGATTTGCTGACTTGTTGAGTTGGATCAAAGTTCTGAGACTCAACTTGATTTGGAAATTCAGTCTGATTGGAGGTGGGAGATTGATGATAACTAGGAGACCTATTCTGACTAGGACAAGAAAGATTGGTATAGTCTAGAATTTCATGTGAATCAGTCGAACTAGGCAAGAAAGTATTTGGTTGGCTAGGACTAAAATGTGATGGCAGAATTTCATGGGAAGATATCACATCGAAATCAGGAAATAAAGACTGATATTCTTCATGATTTGATTTCTCTCCCTGAATATCAATTTTACTAAAGAAAGAAGTATTCTCAAAAAAGGAAACATCCATGGAATGATAAAAACGTTTTGTAGCAATACTATAACACTTCTATCCCTTTTTATTAGGAGAATATCCCACAAAAACACATTTCATTGATTTAGGGTCTAATTTGGACCTTTGATGGCTGTGAATATGCACATAAACAGTGCAACCAAATATCTTAGGTGGGATGTCATAGAAAACTTGAGTGGTAGGATAAAAATGTTTAAGTATTTGACATGGGGTAGCAAATTTTAAAACATTTGATGGCAGCCGATTAATGAGATAACCAGCTGTAAGAACAGCCTCCCCCCAAAACGTTTTAGGCATATGGGTGGAAAACAATAAAGCTCTAGCAACCTCAAGAAGATGACGATTTTTCCTCTCAGCTATTCCATTTTGTTGAGGGGTATCCACACATGAACTTTGGTGGATAATACCTTCTTCAGAAAGATATTTGCCAAGAGTTGAATTAAAATATTCTCGACCATTATCTGTTCTCAAAATTTGAATGCTTGTTTGAAATTGGACTTGAATCATATGTTTGAAATTCTTAAAGATTTGGATTGCTTCTGATTTTCCTTCATTAAGAATATCCATGTGAGTCTAGTATGGTCATCTATAAAGGAGATAAACCACCTAGCCCCAGTAATGTTAGGAACCCTGGAAGGGCCCCAAACATCACTATGAATGATGGAAAATGGTTTTGTACTGTGATATGGAATACTTGGATACACACTCCTGGTATGTTTGGCATATTGACACACTTCACATTGAAAAGAAAGAGGACTTTTATTCTTAAATAAATCAGGGAAAAGTTTTGAAAGATACATAAAACTTGGATGTCCTAAACGAAAATGCCACATCATTATAGTCCTATCTCTATCAGAATTTGAAGAAAAACAAAGATTATGATCCATCTTATCACTAGTAGCCACTTTGGATTGTTTTGTCACAGCAGAAGTAGCCTTGAGATAATACAGACCTGAACTAATCCTAGCACTGCCAATCATCTTCTCCGAATCCAAGTCCTGAAAATCACAAACATTAGGGAAAAATTTAGCAACACATCTCATGTCTCGGGTTAGCTTACCAATAGATAGCAAATTGCAGTCAAGGTTTGGGACTAATAACACAGATGTGAGAGTGATGTTATCTGTAACCCTTACTGTAACAATACCCGTGACCTTAGAAAGCGAACCGTCAACTATTCTAACTGTTAGGCTATTATCACATGTTGTAAATGTGCTAAAGATGCTAGCATCCCCTGTCATGTGATCCGATGCCCCTGAATCCACTATCCAAGAGTGACAACCCTCCTGTTTCACATGTAAAGCCATTGAAGAATTACCTGTCTGTGCCACTGAACCAGTTGCAGGAGAAGTTTGCTGGTTGATAATCTGCTTGAGAAAATCTAACTGATCTTTGCTAAAGAGTTCTGCTTTTGATGATGATGATTCACTGCTACCTGCAGTATTTCCTTTCCTTTCACGGTCAGATTTCGGCTTCCAATCACTTGGTTTGCCGTGTATTTTCCAGCATGTGTCCTTGAAATGTCCTGGTCTCTTGCAATGATCACACCATGGACGACCCCCTCGCTTCTGCCTATTATCAAATGAAGTTTGTCTACCATGGGCTGAAAGTGCACTTCCTTCAGCCTGAATATTCTCACTATCAGTGCCCAGCATTACTTTTCGACGACTCTCTTCTCGGACTACTTCAGAGAACGCCTCACGAAGAGTTGGTAAAGGTTTGATTGCCATAACTCTTCCTATCACATCGTCTAGGTTTCTATTGAGACCAAGAAGAAATTTGAAGATTCTCCTCTTCTCAATGCTCTTCTTGTGGGTAACTTCATCTTTGGGATTTTCGAATTTGTCTGTCTCAAATGTATCCACCTGCTGCCATAAGCGTGAGAGTTTAGTAAAATAACTGGTAACAGAATCATCACCTTGGCGCAAATCGTGTAAGATGCTTTCTACAGCAAATAATTCTGCTGTATTGTCGGATGTGGAGAATGTTTCCTTGGCAGCATTCCAAATCTCTTGTGCTGTATCATACAACAAAAAATTTTCGCTGATCTCATTCTCCATGGAGTTGAGAAGCCAGGACATAACTAAGTTGTTGTCGATCTTCCATTGACGATAACCTGCGTCTTCCTTGGCTGGTTGAGAGATAGTCCCTAAGAGATAGTCATCCTTCCCTTTTCCACTGATGAAGATGAGAACAGACTTAGACCATTGAAGATAATTCTTTTCGGTCAGCTTGTGACCAGTGATAAGAGGATTAGAATGAGATGAAGTTTGGTCGGAGCCTCCGCCTCCACTATGAATATCGAATTTTGAAGGCTCCGAACCGGAAGTAACTTCTTTGGATTCGCGGGACATGATGAGTTTGATATTTGAGTTTTAGGTTCTCAGAGAGTGCTCTGATACCATGAAGAAATGGGCTCTTTTTTTCCCTTAATTTTATTATGCACAGAACTAAAATTATATACACAATAAACCCTAAGGCAGTTGACCAGAATTTGTTTCTCTTTAATTAGAGAATCAAATTCCATTAAACTAGCAACTAGAAAAGGAAACAAAATAAGCAACTAGAAAAGGAAACAAACATAAATTTATACAACCTAATTCCTAATAATCCTCCAGTAGTAAAAACAAATATTCACAACTAACACATACTCATTTTATTTTGTTCTAATCTATAATTAATGAAAGCAGGTTGCCTTCATTTTTCCCAGTTAACCTCATTATACTCTTTGTAGTATTTATTTTCCTTTGTTCTAATAAAATTCTTCTGTTTGTCTAGTAAATAAATAATTATCACCTTCATTGATCAGACATCAAGATAGTTTATTATTCATGCACTCTAGGTCATCCAAACCATAAACAATTCACCCCCACATCCAGAAGGCATCACCCTAAAATACTTCTTTTTGAGGTGTCACCTGGCCACATCTCAAATAGCCCAAACAATAGCAGCCTTCATACATCTATACTAAAAGGATACAGTGTTGAGACGGTTGTTCAAATTTTCCAGGTCTAGTACAGGCCTTAGAAACCAGTTTCTAAGTGAGGAAGCCATTGTAACAAATCCCTGGGTTAGTAATAATGAAAGGGAGAGTATCATCACAAATAACTCAACTTTGATTACCTTAAGAGACGTCTGCCCCTTGGTGTCACACACTGGACAAAAGGCAAGCAAGTTAATCTATTATGCAAAAGGAAACAGCAAAACAGAAATCCATGTAGCTTATACAAACCTTATTCATCATGCCAAACACAGAGAACCTGCACATCAAGAAATCAGTGTAAATTTTTTATAGTAGAGATATTTGCATTGTATAGCACTTACCCTTCTTTTGCTCTACCAATACCCATGTGGCTTGGATGTTTGTCCGTTTGGAATATCTGCAATGCTTCAAGAGCTGTTGCGTCCAGTTTGAGAAACTTATTTCTATTGGTAGTTGTTAAAGGTACAATTGTAGCATTAATTTCATTTCTCACTCTATTCATATATCAATAAAAACACTGAACATTTAAGCATTTATACTCATACTAAAAAAGATACAATGAAATTTCCATCAGAGAATCAATTGTAATCGAAGCATTTCCACATTCTTTCTGTTCCAGTGTATCTACAATCCTTTCATTCTCTAATATGGCAAGAAGTCCCCCACTTGCACGAACTTGAACATCACTTCCCATGTCCATCATAGAACTCAGCTGTAGTAGATAAAAAAGAAAAAGATGCTTAATATGGATATCATAGTAGTAATATTTTACACTTCTCCAAGATGATGTCAGTCTTGCAAGAATTGCATTATTGAATTGTTAACAAAATGAAGCAAAAGAAAAGGAAAGAAAGAAACCAAGAAATACATCTTAAATTAAATTCAAGATAGCTTCAACGATGAAGAAATAGTTGTAAATGAGAAAAACCATCCTTTACAAGCTCACCTTGATGAGTTTATACAAAATCTAAAATGATTTCAAACAGAAATGGGAGCTATGCATACTTGGGGTTAATTATCATAACAGGAGAAAGTCCATTCATTGTCAAATAATATGTGTACAACAAAAAATAAATTTACATCAAGCCAAGACATAGAACATGATTTGAAGTACTAACATATGTTATTTATCCTCTTATAACTAACATTATAGATATCCATAAATTAAAGAAGTCGAATACTACCTTGTTCCAGAGACATAAGATTACACAACATACAAGTCAAATTCAAAGGTTTACTGACATGATATGCAGTAGAAGGTTTATTAAATGATCACAACAGTAAATTGTTAATCAACTTGTAATGTAGACTGAACAGGTGAACCGGTCAAAAATTGCAGACTCATGTTTGTCTTAAACACATTAAGATATAAAAATCCTAGTTTTCATGATTTTAATACTTACGTAGCAAATTCTCTCCTTGATGTTTAATCCATCATCCATTCCTGTCACTCGGAGGTATATCAATCTATAAGGTCCAAATAAAGAAAGCGGGTGAGAAAAAAACAAATGGAACAATTGTTCTAGAACCAATTATCAATAACTATTAAGAAATTATGCAAGTAACATTATCTACCATCTTATCAAAGTGCAATCGATGGAGTTAACCGTAGTGAAGACTTTTGAAACTGCTAATAAAAATCTGACCTAACAATGTCCAGCAAGATTTCAAGGGCCACCATGCAGTTATTTAAGAAGATAGAAAAGAGCTATTGATCATAAATTTACAGAGCACAATTCTTCTGACCAAACTACAATGATAAAACGGATCCCTTAATCCATTTCAAAGCAGTCCTTTGTGCTATGTCCAAAAGAGACAGAAAATGGACAGAAAGTGGTCAGATACAAGGTGATACTTTGAGTCATTTAAAAACCAAATTCATTTGAGTCTTCCTTGATCCAATGAGGAAAAGTGATGTGAAAGTCTTACAAGGATTTGTACAAGTCAGCAAAAATGAATGCATTTGCTTCTGCAGTAAATTATTAAACCGGCCTGGTCCAGTTGCATAAGCATGGAAAATTTGTCTTAGCAGGGAAAGTAACTAAGTTCAAAAAGCTGGTATCTATGACATGAACAAGAAGAATAAACATGAAATAGCTCTCCTGTCTGCATCAATAAATTACCCTTTCATTATCAACAATGGACATGGTCAATTCCCCTTGAGTTTTAGCTCCAGTGGTAAAGGGATAGAGGGCAATATAAATGTCCTAAGTCAAGCTCTTAACAACCCCCAACCCCAGAAAACATTACACTTAGTGTCAATGAATGCTTGAATTTAATTTTTTTTTTTCAACCTACAGAAAAATATATGTATCTTGAAAGTGCTAGAAACAGCCCTCTACTTATTCTTTAATACCTATGCCATGCTTGCTCGTAGCTGAATATTGAACTTTTTACAAGCTTCACTGAAGGAGCCTCAGTTGTCCCAACTGCATCAGTTCGAGTAAGAGGGGTCGCCAAATTGATAGTTCATAAATTTTGCAGGTAATGACAGCATACCACTTCGTTGTAGAGCAGACAAGAAGGCTTCTTCACTTTTAGTGCTTGTGTAAATTATCAGAGGCTGAGCTTGATACTTTACTGAACCAGTGTTACAGCCAGAAATAAACAAATAAGATAATGAAGTAACATATGACAAAAAAATAAATAAATAACAACTAAACCAACCCAAAAATAATAATAATAAAGAGAGAACAAAAAATTATAAACTGAGAATAACAAGAAGTAATATGCTTGGGATCAAAATAACAATTTACCATTTTGGTTATCAAATGAACATAATGCCAAGTACCAATGCAGAAATATAGGAAATAAATACACTGAAATGGAGTCAACATACCCAGATCAATCAGGGGATATTCTGGGTTACCATCTTCCCAAACTTCCAGCACATGAAGCTGACGTACGCTAGAATCATAATAAGAAACTCCAACTCTGAACAGGAAGTTTAACAAAATTATCTATGGTAGTCACTTCAACCAAATATACATAATTGTACATATATAAAACAAGCAACAGCTTAAGCTACCTTTACCTTCGACCATCTTACTCTTTTTACTTTTTTTTTTTTAATTAATAGAGCCCTTGCTTCATAAAACCAAGTCATTGAGACATACTATTTAACATTTCCATGCCTTTCCTGGTAATCTAACAACATTTTTTTACCTAAAAATGTATATTTTAAAGAAAATATTTTGTTTGCATCTGAGTGGTAGAGATGACAAAGCAAAGGCATGTCAGCCATAGCATAGCCTGATTGCCAGATCGTCCTTGACTCATAAATTTATTATGAAAAGGAGTTGTAGGCTCACCTATGACCATGTAGAATGCAAGCCATATACACCTGCATCGAATTTCAAACAAACAGATTAAAATTGAATACCACAAGATTATTGTAATTGAAATTTGCTATGCTTTTTTCATTAAGCAATTCTAATGGTTACCACACAAGAAACACTTCTACTCAAAAGTGCTTCCACAAGAAGCACTTATAATACATAAAGAGTATGCAGAAAGTCTTTACCAGCTGATGCCTAGCAGCGAAGCAAAATTAGCTATGCTTCATTCATTAAACACTTCTAATGCTTCCACAATATGCACTTCTACGAAGCACTTTTGAACACAATCCAAAATACATATATATAGAGCATACAAGTAAGTAGATTTCTTTTACCAGCTAAAGCCTGAAGTATGCTTTATTCATCAAGCACTTCTAATGCTTAAACAAAAAGCACTTCTACTCAAAAGTGCTTCCACAAGAAGCAATAGAAAGCACTTCTAATGCCTAAACAAAAAGCACTTCTAATCCAAATTTCCAAACACTCATAAAGTGAACACCACAGTCTGAGTATTCAATAATTCGACAGCTAGCATCAATCACCACAAGATTACTGTAATGAAAATAGCATCCAAACAAACGCATAATTCGAATTTAACCTGCAATCCAAAATCTCAATTACAGGTGTCGACAGCCAAACAGAGTTCATATTAAAATGAAGAGAAAATTAATGATGATGCGCTCATGCGTTCGTGATTTTCTCGGCAGCCAAACAGAAGACGAGAAAGAGAGAAAATGAATCACCTGAGGTAGGGCTTCGGTTTCGTCCATTTCCTCTTCGTCCATGATCTGGAGATCAAAGTGCGGGAAAAAAAAAAAACTTAGGGGGGTGTATTCAATCATGATTTTGAAAAACTTTCATAGACTTTTTTCAGTAAATGACTTTTATAGAATTTCATAGACTTCTAATGACTTTACAAATTCATAAAAGACTCTCACAGACTTTTATAAACTCTTTTTTAAAAGACTTTCATTAACTTTGATCAATTTTTAAAAGAAATTATGAAAAACTTTTATAAACTTTTATCGGCTTTTATAGACTTCTATATACTTTCATAGACTAACATTTTACTAACTTATAATATAATATACACTTAAGTTAATAAAACTATATTTATCATGTCAATAATGATGAAAAAGTATGGTTCATAAAATAAAAGTAAAATCACCTCAATTACATAAGTTGATAACCAAAATACTCAGTATTTTAAGCGTTTCATTATTTTTTTTATTTCTTCTATGAAAAATAAAATCTCTAATGTCTTATCAATAATATCAACATCGTTCCACATATCAGCAACTATAACAGTCTTTTATTTATTAGCATACTCTCTTTATTGTTCTTGAGTCTCAAGAAATTAGTTAAGATCATCATTTCATTAACTAATAATGATGAAGATGATGAAGACTCAAAAATATTGATAAATTTTAATAAATTTTATTTACTTCTAAAATAACAATATATTCATTTGACAAACTCGTGCAGCAAATTATACTTTTTGTAAGTTATATTTCTCATTTCAATAAAAAAAATTTCTTTTAACATAGCGTAAATAAACTTGTGAAAAACAACTATCAAAACTAATGTTTTACAAAATTTAAACTGGTTAATTTTATGATATGTTATAAATATCAAAATTGATTAATATACTAATCAAAAGTAAAATTTCAATAAATTCTCCAACACGTAATAAGAATAAACCATTAGCTAAAAAATTTTACTACTAGCTAAAATTTTAATTTTTTAAATAAACCACTAGCTAAAAAATCTCCAAATATTAATTTTTTTTCTTTTTTATTTGAAATAGAGGTTTTTCCTTTTATTTTGTATTATAAAAAACAAAGATTTCATTTATTAATTTAATCGATTTTAAAGCAATAAGATTTTTTATCTATACATTTATGAGTTCTATTTTCATTATTTGTACATAAGAAATGATAATCTATTGGTTTACAACACAATCGTTGATAATAGTTGTACTATTTATCATAAGAATAATAAGATGATTTGAATCAATATCCATCTAGATATTTTTTTTTTTGGGTATTATATATATATAAATATAAATTATAAAATGTTTCATTTCTTAAATTTATTTTGTTGACATCTAATTCCTCAACTTTGATTCAAACTTGAAATCTTCTACCAAATAATAAATTGATATCCTTAGAAAAAGAAGGAGTCTAATAAGATTCAAAAACTAAAAAGCTAACAATTTGAACATAGGAAAAAATATTGACCATTATAATTCACAATAAAATAGGAGTGATATATATATATATATTTGTGTGTATTTAAAAAAAAAAAATAAGTGAAATATTTGTATGACTATCATTGAATTTGGGGGCGATTTAAATATAAAAGAGATTGTAAGGTTTGTCTTTTTCGTTTTTTTTGTTTTGTTTTGTTTTGTTTTTGTTTTTGTTTTTTTTTTTGTTTTTTTTTTTTTTTTTTGTATGAGAAGAGATTGGCTTTTTATAATCAATAACAAAAGTCTATAAAAGTTTTTGAGGGAGTGGGAGAGAATTTATGGAGTTTGATTGTTATAAATTTAACATAAAAGTTTATAAAAGTCTCCCAAAGTTATTAAAATTTAAAATTTCATAAAAGTCATTAACATTTTGAATATCCCATAACTTTTATAAACTCTTTAAAAGTCTTAATTAAATACCTCATAACTTTTATAGACTTTTTAAAAATCATTAAAAGTTTATATTGAATACCACATAACTTTTATAGAGTCTTTAAAAGTTTATATCGAATACATCCAAACTTTTAAATTCTATAAAAGTCATTAAAAGTTTAGATTAAATACACCCCCCTTATTTGATTTTCGATGACAAATCAGAGAGGATCCGCGACAACACTATTTATACTCTCAATCTATGTAAAGCTACTTCCACGTGCCGCACATCAATTGGCAAACCGCCCGATTAATGGAAAACGTATTCCACGTGGCACACATTCATTTGAAGATCTATTATTCGAAAATTTTGGTAAGGGCATGTACTTTACGCTTATATTATTTTGGTAATGAATTTGAGTAAGCTCTTCCTTCCAAGCTTTCAATGTAGTATGAAAATTATGAAAAATAAAACCGTAAAACCAGTTGAGCTTGGCATAAATCAATTAGCTACCTGTTTCACACAACCCCACAAATAATAATAATATTATTATTATTATTATTCTTATTATTATTATATAATAGGATGGAAATTATAAAAAAATGCCTCAAGAGAAAATAAAAATTTATTTTTTACTCAAAAAATAAAGTTATTTGTTTTTAGCTTCAAATAAAACTTTAACTGTTTTTTTCCATTTCAAGTATAAAATTGCATATGAAATATTTTAATCTGGGTAAAATATTTTAAAGTGAAAATATTTCACATGAATGAGATATTCTACTTGCAAAATTGTACGAAAACTGTTTTAAGGGGTTGAAATCGGTTTAAAACAATTGTAAATTCATTTGAAGCCAAAAACAAATAACTTTTATTTCTTTTACAAAAAGACACTTTTTTTTTCATTTTAGCTAAAAATGAAATTTCCCCGATAATTGGTCAAGGACAAGAATTAATTCTTTGTTATATTGTTTTATTATTATTGTGAACTCTATGATTTGAGTGGTTGGCTTATTTAAAGATAAAATACTTTTTGTATGTATGTTTGGGTTCTTAAGTGTTAGAACTTAGGATTGTTAATAAGGAACGAAGATTGGAGATCAAGTCAAAGCAAGAATATTAGAAAAACTCAAGGAAGCAAGCTCTTAAGTGGTGGGATCAATCAAGATGATGTACATTTACATTCATTCATATGGTATCATATGTTAAGAGTTTTTGTGTAAGACTCGAATCCAAGTAGACATGACAAATGATTGAACCCAAATGAAATCAATAAATGGGCTCAATTTAAGTATAAGCCCAAGTATTATTAGCCATTGGTGTTGCTTTAATATACCCCATTTATTTTGAAGGTACACATGGAGACCCAATTGTAGTCCAATTGTCAATTTTTATTGGATTTATTAAACCCCTTCGAATTACTAAGTGTCCCCTATTTATTTCTATAAATATATATGTACAACAAATTGACAAAATGCCCACCCGGTGGACACAAACAAACATAAAGAAAGAACATGACGCAGCCCAATCCGGATCTCTCTAGACTAGTATCCAGTAGGCTTCGTCTAGCACTTCAATGGATCCCTCTTAAACTCTATTGGGCGGGTTAAGAGAAATCCGCGGAGTAAACCCTTAAAACTTTCGTTTTTAAACTAATTTAATCAACTTTCTTTTTAAAACTAGTTGGGTTGATTTCATTTTAAAACTAAAGTTCCATTTCAAAATTTAAATCCAAATCATTTAATAAAACTCAAATCCGGCAGTATAACGGCTGCGTTATTAACATTGTCAAATAACCTGTAAAAGAAATTTGCACTCCCAAATATTTATCAAACACAACCTCACTTCCTTAGCCACAAACATATATTTCTAATCACAATTCCATTTCATCAAAATTAAAAACATGAAGTCATAAATCAATTCATTCGCAAACTTATACAATTGCTTAAAAAAGACTAAATTTTCATCTCATGAATAAATATTTACAACTCATTTACAACTCAAAAAAATATATTTATAAACGATTTCTTTAAAGCTACAAGACATGCAAAATATAAACTATGCAAAAGTACTGTCGTGTCATGCCCACCTACTCTTTCGGAGGAGCTCTCTCCTCTCGGTCACCCACGTCAATATTTGAGGAGGTTTTTAGGATAAAAACAGGAAAACTATAAGCTTTGTAAGTTCAATAAGTGCTTGTAATTTTTTTTCAACTAAAATATTTGATTTCTAAAATACCTCCTTAAAACTTTTGGAAGTAAATTTTTACTTCTTAAAATTACTCAAATTTAAGTCTCATTTAAATGCAAAGCATGAATAGATAATCTACAAAACTCATATATACATAAAACTTCATATAAAGCTTGTATATTATAAAGCACACAAAATGCTAAACAAGTTCATCACTTGTAGTAAAGATCTGAAAATGTTTTTCTTTGCTTTCTAAATTTCAGATGCTAACTTTTCTTTCTAAAAGCATCATTCGTACCCCTAAATACTCTAACCACACGACGACTAACTAATCTCGCTCGTTGTGGCAAGTCACGTGGCGATTTTAAACTGACACCAACCGTAACACTACTAAGACATCTTGCAACTATGTGCGGAATTCTATATCGCTAACCATAACGCGAGATAATATCCCACATAAGTAGAAGGCGACACGATAGACTCGATTTCTACCCGCCCCGCGCGCCCCCCCCCCCCCCCCCCCCCCGGCCTCCCCCCCCCCCCCCCCCGGACTTTGTTATACTAGTATGAGATATACCGGCCGGATCTGAATCTGAATCTATAATCTGAGGGTATACTTATGGCCCTTGAAAATTTCTTTTTGCTTTAACTTTTTAAATGCAATAAGTATAAATCTCTTTTCTAAGTGTATTAAGCACCAATCTCATTTCTAAGTGCAACAAGTACAAAATGTCTTTGCTAAGTGCCAGAAGCACAAAATAGCTCATCTTTTAAAAGTTTAAGCTATAACTTTTAAGCCTAATTCTCATAGAAGTTTTTTGAACTTACTAAAAACTTGAAGCTAGAGTTAAAATACTCGTTTCTATAGAAAACTTATGCTTATATAATTATAAAGCTATCTTATTCATGCAAAAATATTAAAACTAGTAGAGAACTCATTTCAAAATTTAAAGCTAACACAATAGAAATTTTCTTATAACTCTTACAATAATCAATAAGCTTTACAAATCTAATTACAAGCACTGCAAAACAAAGTGTAGCATTTACTTGGATTCAAAGCTTGGTATAAGGAGCTTCAATTGCTTTGCCTTGCTCCGCTTGCTTCCTCCTCACCTCTACATCATATTCTCATTCAAAATGTGTTAAATTTAACTATATAAAACTTAATATGTGTATTTTAGCTCAACTAGCTCTATTGAAGGCCATTTTGCCTACACCCCCCTCTTGTTGGTTTCTACTTAACCAAAACTTTAAAATTCCAATTTCTTTTGATGAATTTTATTTATTCTCACCTAGGAACACCCATATCATCACAAAATAATTTTCGGAGGCTCAAAACGAAATTTGACCGTTTTGGACGCCCTTTGGTTGAACCTATGCTAAGGACCAATCCCTAGCTTTTCTTTCCTCCATTTTTGCTCCACTCATTTTCTTAACTCAGATTTAGATCAGTCCAAATGTCAATTCGAAAAGAAATGGTCGTCGGGTTAAGGTTTATAACTAAAATGCCCTATTTTTGCTACTAAACTAAGGGTAACTTTTCTATTTTTCACTTCTAATCTCAATTATCTTCTCTTTAGTGTTGTGTATGCTCAGTTATACTCATACAACTTATTTAAACGCATAGGAAAAGTGTTATTACATGATGACCACCAATGCCCTTCATTTAGGCTACAAGATGTATGTTGTCTAATTTACTTTCTAACACTCTCATAAGTTTATTTAACATGTAACAAGCATGAAATCAAACTTAAAGGCATTAAATTTTATTAGAATCATATACCCTTCACTATAGCCTTGTATGCCCTATAGACACCAAGTTCCTTTTATTCAAATTTTTCATGCTTAAACCTTTTAGACATTTCATCAAACAGCTCATCAACAACATAATTCATTTAAATCAAGCTCAAATCAAATTTAGGGTTTCTCTCACATAAACCCTAACTTATCAATCTTGAATGATTCCACTAAATTTACTGTTGTTTTAAATCTCTTAAAGTTCAAATCATGATATAAATGAAAACCCTCATCAAATTCTAACTCAATCATTAACACTAACTATCATAAATGAGTTCAAAGGTGATGAAACTAACCTCTTTTTGCTTTGATCATGCTATAAACTTGGTACTCTAACTTGGTTAACTTGAAATATTGAATTGGAGCTTAAAAATTGCTTGAAACCAACTTGTTTCCCTTTCTCTATAGCTTGGCCGAACACCCCCAGTCTCTCTCTATGTTTTTGCTTCAAAAATTGACTAAGTGTTGGACACTCTCTTATATATATGCTTCTAACTTTTTCTAAATGACTATTATATCCTTGACTGGTTCTTATCCTTGACAATTTGGTTCTTATCCTCGAACTTTTACTTAATTCTATCTTGACCCTTAATTAGATGTGTTTGCTTCTAATTGGTCCACATGTCACACTTAACAATCACTTAATTACCAACTAATCACTTTATGTCATTTACCATCTCTAATCACCATATTTTGTTTACACTTGTTTAATTCTCATCGGTGGGATTTTCTTTTACTTTGACAATTATTAGTGGACCTTTATCTTACTAATTCATAAAGACTCTAATGAAAATGACTATTTTACCCTTCTAATTATTTATTCTACAATTGGGTTCATTCAATTTCTAAAAATTCTCTACATTCTTGGACACTTTTATTGATCATCTAGGATCTCAAAACATCACTTAGTGACTAGTACTAGGAAAACCGTAAATAGAATTGAGGGCTTACAGAACATGTGGCTATCATATGTTTAAAGAAATAAAGCATGTGGCTAGCATGCAATTAAAAGCAAGTAAGTTAATCAGGAAAAGACAAAAAAAAAAAAAAAAAGTGACACTCTCTGTTTTGCTGTTAACAGGCAGTTGCTTCCAACAACAGTTGTCTGTCACACTTTAAGGAGACGAGAGACATAAAAGACGGTAGAAAGAGGGAACTGAAAGAGAAAAACAAAAGAGAATAAGAGAAATGGAAACGAAAGAGATAGATAGTAAAAGAGAAAAAAAAAATAGAAATGGGAGACGACAATAATGCTTGAAACTAGAGAGAGAGAGAGAGAGCTTATCAGAATAGAGCAAAAAAGAGAGTTGGAAAGAAAGAAGATGGTAAAGCAAAATTTGAACAAAACATAATATAAATATGAGCAGAAGAATGAAGAACGAACCAGGGGAGAGAGATAATGAAGAAAAAGATGAAAATTGCTCTATTCCGTTGACAAATAGTTACTTATGGCGACGACTATCTATCTTGTTTTTCATTAAGAGAAAGAGATGTTAAAAGAGATAACTAAGAGGACAAGAAGAAGCCATGGAAAAGAAGAGCAAAAGAAGCCATATAAAACGAGAGCAAAGAGCAAAAATTAAAGGGGCTAGAAATGGGCAGAAGAAGAAAGCATATGTAAAGAAAACCGCACCTGTTGTCTTTTAACCAAATTAGGAATCAAACCAAAAGAGAGAAAAGTTTATGAGAGTCATGGAGTGAAAGAAAACAAAAGATGACAACAGAAGAAAACAAATTTGGGTTGGTTGAATAAAATATTGAGTGCAGGTTCTTTTATGAGTGAAATGGTTAGTTTCATTAGATACAAAGGTGTGAAATAATTGATTCAACTACTGAAATCTATGAATGTTGCTGTTAGGTGGCTTATAGAGAGATATTATAGATAAGAGATATTAGTTTTGTGAAGTTTGAGAATAAGAATGTATAGTAGCTTGTTCTTAAATCCTTAAATGAGTTTAATGTGATTTTAGGGTGAATTTAGGATGAGGAGGAATTAGATAAAAATCCGTTTTAGATCCAGATATGAGCAAAAGAGTTATGTGAATGATAAATTTATTTTTAACCGAATTAATTTATTATAATTATTTATATTTAAGTTTTTATTTATTTATTAAAAATAAATGATTTATTCTTGTAAATAATGTCTTAGATTGCAAATTATGTTTTACGATTGAATTATAGAGTAGTCTATAGGGATAATCCTATTTTCCTCTTGTAATTTGACATAATGCCAAAATCGCCCAACATTTTTGCATTAATATTCCCTTATCAATTTACAAAATAAATCAAATGTTTCTATAGTGTATGAAAATGTTTAAAAAATCTATTGCCATTAAAATTGACATTAAAAATGAAAATTAGATAGTTAATGTGAGAAGACAAAACCACATGGGCACTTTGACTATTTTAGTAATGACAATAATGATAGAGGATAAAATGAGATTTTTCGAAATTATGTAAGGATAATTTATGATTATGTTAAACTACAAGCCGGGCAGGGGAATTATCCCGAGCCTAAATGGGGTGTGCATCATGTTGTGTGCGTAGCAATGAGGAAAGAAAAAGTAGAAACAAAAAATGGGGTTCAAGTCAAGAATGGAACACTACCTTTACAGTGGAGAGAAGAAGCACGTTCTGGGTGGTATCGTTATCATCTCTGCCATTTTCGGCCTGCCTTGGTTTCTCATGAATCGCGGTCAGTAGTATTTCTTTTCTTTCCCCCTCTCTGCTGATTGATTCAATTAATTGATATTCAGGAATGTAACTCTATTTGAACGATGAACTAATATACATACATACATACATATATATATATGCAATAGAAGTTATTCAGTTTAACAACGTTAGCTAGCACTTGTCCATCTCATCTCATCTTGTGATGGTTATTTCATGGAAATCTCTTTTGAATTTTCAAATGTAAAGGGAGTTTTTGATAAATTTGACACCACTGGGATCTTCCTACAATCTCCAGGAGGTGTCAGTGAAATTTACATTTTGTTTTGTTTATTAAGAATTGCCTATGCTTGAAACTTTGTTCCATACATGTTGTAAGACTCTGAAGATAGAATTTGTTTGTAACCATATAATTTCGATTTGATTGACCTTCCATATCTCTTCGGGTGGATTCAATGATTTGTGAATTTTCAAGGCTTGTATCCCTGTTAGATTCAGTGTTTCAAAAGGCGATTTGAGGCGGTGCCTAAGGCAATGCCAACATGGCGTCCGCCTCAGTCTAGTGAGGCATCCACCTCTGGACCTCCTCAAGACGAGGCGACTTGAGGCAGTCCAGACCACCTACTACATAAAAAAAAAATAAATAAATAAAAGTAAATGAAAATGAAGCTTAGAACAGCAACGAAGTTAAGTTGCTGACGAGCATTTGCAAGTTTTCAAAACAAATGATGATCATCTCTAAAGGAGGATGCTGAAGCTTCTAAAAAATTTTCTCCCCAAGCGGCATACTTTGTTGACGAAAGCTTAATGGCAAAAATGCCTAAGATTATTCTTCTTTGAAAACTTGTAGCCTGCCTTTGGAATGTGTCCTAAAATTGAACATCATATGATAAGGTTCCTTTGATTCAAGACAACTATGTATGCAAATCTCGTATTACTCCCTCAGTTGTAACAATAATGTTAGAATAACAACCTGTGACTAAGATGCAGGTTTCACTGAAGTTGTTTATCACTTTCTTTCCAAATTACCCTCTTGCAGTTTAGTTATATGGTGGCTGCAGATTGTGGTGCTTAAGTGTCTAATATCTATTCATGTTCTATCTTCTAAGTCTGAGTGTGTTTAGCGCAGTGGCAATTATAGAATAATGAAGGGTAAACTGTTTTTGGGGGAAGGTCCTGAAGGCAAGCAATACCTCTCTGGAACTTCATTTATGGAGCTTAATTACCTTGTTGGCTGTCTTAAATTTCTAAGTTTCTGCCAATTTCATCTTTTTGTAACTGTTTTCATCTACTTTTTATGTGTATGCTTCCTCGCGTATAAATATTCATGCATATCTAACAAACCAAACTGGACTAGAACCTGTGTTATACTGCCTACTTTACATATAATAAAACTATACCTTGTAACATGGCAGATTTTAAGAAATTCCACTAGCATCTGGTAGCTCTCATGTCCATGGATTCATGACAATTCTTCATTTTTTTTAAGACTTAGTTGGTTTTGCATAGTTGGAACTGATTAATTTTTAGTTGGAGTAGAACCACTGGTTCTGCTGCTTCATTAAATGCAATTGATTAAAATTTAAAATTAGTAATGAAATATTATTGATTTTAGCGAACCTTCAGCTTTGAAGACTTGACTTTTGAATTGCATAGATGCTGTTAATGATATTTCCTGTCCATGGTTACCTGTCTTTGTTTTACATAACAAATTGTGCATATGGAACTTTGAATTAAATTGAACAAATTTCTTCCCCTTGCAGGATCAAAGCATCAGTCACACCAAGATTACTTGGAAAGGGCTGATAAGGCACGTAGTGCACGTCTTTCCTCAGCTTCATCTTCTTCAAAATGATATATGAGAGTATTAACTTGAAGAAGAGAATTTCCTTCACTGCCTTTTTGATGTTGGTTGGTATACAAGCTCGTTGTATGGTGCCTTTTCTTTATTTCCCATAATGTACTAGACACATTGCTCTTGATCTGTGAAATTTAGTCATGAACCCCATTAAGGGGGAAGTGTTTTTGTGTTGTTTCGAAAAATGAGAACTCATAGTTTTGAAGGAGTGTTCACATTTAGAAAGGGATCTTCTCTATTCTTCTGTTTTTACCATATGGTATGACAGATTGATAGGTTATATCTTGACAAATTCATTAAGGCTTTTGATGCTACTTGTTTTCTGTCTCTGAGAATAATGCACTTGTTCAGTATGAAAGAAAATAATAGTTTTAGTCTTCAGTTTCTGGTTGCTTAAAGCTTGTGTGCCTTAAGAGTGAAAATTAAGGAGAAATTGAATTCAAGAAAAAGTCAATGTCTTCTGTTGATCTTGTGTGTGCATGGATGCCTCTTATTATATAGAAGTTAGATACTCTCTTGATTTGGCCTGTGTTGATTGATAAATATAATCTTGATTGTCTACTTTGTCACCAACCATATGGACTGAGCTTTTTATTGGATCATGTTGATGCCAAGTTATCTTCTTAAAGTTTGGAAATTCAGAGACATTTAAATAATTGCTTTAAAAGTAATTTGTTTTTAATGATTAGGATTACCACAAATTCAGAAAAAAAAAAAAAAACAAAGGACTTTGGTTGAATTGTACCTAAAATGATTGTGAATAATAATGATAATAATAGTAAAGTAAAATTTAATAATAAGAAAACTTTTCCATTTTTCTTGTGAAATAGTGTATACACATAATGAGTTTTTTATTACAATCCACTTTTTTCCTTTTTGCACTTGTTTTGTAAAGATGCTTCATATTAAATAAGAAAATGTCTAAAGATACGTATTTTGTTCCAAAATACCTTTTATCTTTTCATATTTTTTTCTAAAATTATTTTATTTTTAAAGAATAAATTGGAACAAATTTGTTTAAGAAATCTTATTTTTTATTCATAAGACATTGTATTTTTTTAGAAAAATTAAATTTATTTTAATGAAGTTTTATTTTATCCTAAAAAATTGATGGCAAATTTAGAACTAATTAAAAACTTATTGTTTAGTTATTGTGTAGTTTTGAATGGCTTAATAACATTCATCATTACTTCCTAATCAAGTAGAGCATAAAAAAAATGATAATATTTCAGGGTTATGGGTTTATAAATGTTAAAGAGAAGAAAAATGTTAGAATTGGGTTTATAAAATATTAAGAAATGAAGAAAGAGATAAGACGTTATGTATTTAAAGATTTTTGTGTCTTTACAAAATTTTGTTTTATTTAACTTTAATTAAGGATAAATTTGTTATTAATGGACAAAAATATTAAATTAAATTGTGAATAGATATTTAAAGGATTGTCAAGAATATCACTCTTATGTATTTTCCGAACCCCTAAATTATATTTTAGTTTGTAAAAACTATTTTGATTCCAACAAGGTGATACCGTTTTATATTTTACATCCGTCTGCAATGCTTAATAAGCCACTACCATGTAATTGCAGTTTAAAATATGCAATTGCTAAATTAGCAGAATATGTTGAAATAACTAGAGTTTTCGACAAATGTAAAATATAGATAAATTTGTAATAAAGGTTTGATTTCAAAGGAGCTTAGAATTTGTTCTTCTGCAGATGGTTATGGATCCCAACTCCAAGGCAGGGACATTTAATGAAATGCATGAAATCATTATACCTAAACCCGTAATACGTTGGTTACCTTAACTAACCAATAATATTACCCATCAATAATAGTCCATAGATTGATTATAAGGATGATTATTAAAATTAATCTAATTGTTGTTATTGATAGTTAATGTTATTGGTAACTAGAAGTAAAAGTAGGAGGAAAACATTAATGGTGTGTTTACTTAATGAATTAGAAAATGAGAATGACGAATGAGAATGATTATTGATGTTTACTTGCTCTAAAATCAATTTGTAATGAGAATGAAATTGTGGTTTCCACTTGAATTTGAGATTGTGGAACGAGAATCTCATTCCCTCTATCCCACTTGAAAATCTCATTATCATGTCATTTTACAAGTTAAAAAGTCTTTTATATCCCTTAATATATATATATAAATGCTTATGGAATAAATAATTTTAATCAAGAGCATTTTTATAACTTTTAATTAATTCATTCCGATTCTAAAGCAAAATAAAATTTAAATAGAAAAACTGCTAATTTCAATTTTTATTTTTGCAATTGATGTAAACAATTTATTCTAATTCTAATACATCATTCCAATTCTAAACCATTTTGATTTCAAATCATTCCGATTTCAAACTATTTTAATTACGTGCAAGTAAACGCACCATAGGAAAATATTAGGTTGTCCTTATCATATAACTCATAGGATGATACAGTAAATCGCTTCCCGTATCATTTGAGTCAATTTTTTAGGTTGTCGATGTTACTCTCTTTCATCATACTCTTAAAATTCCTTCTCAAATGAGGATATAAAATTTTTACTTGAACAAGAGATAATTGCCTGCCTATGATTTAGACAATTTGAATATTCGCAATGATAATAATTTATTCTTTACCATATCTCTTCCACTAAATGGAAACGTAATGTGACTATCAATGTTGAAACCGAAAACAGCCACCAAACAATCTCCCTGAAATTTATCACCATCATTCATGTCATAGAACCCTGTTTGAGTGTTAGCTCTAAACTTCATCATACAATAATAATACAGTTTTCTTACTATTGTTATTATTATTATTATTTTGAAAGTAGTTTTCTTACTATTTAACATTAAGAATTATATAAGTCACTCCTAGTTTGAGCTATCTTACGACTCATTTTATGGTAGCAGTTTTTGTAATTGATAAAGCAAATGAAGTAGAAGAAATGCTTTATTAAAAGGAGCCACAATTTCATTTACTTATTCATTTCATCTAAATAATACAATATCGAAATGAAAATAATATGTATTGTTTACATTTGACAACAATTTCCTAATATGTCTATCTATAATGGCATGAGTCTTCTGTACTTGAAGAACCATACAAAAGCACAAAATATGATGATTCCACAAATACCAGTAATTATGAGTACCCATTTAAATGCGCCCGTGTCATCAAATAAAGGTATTTCGAAGTTCATACCAAAGATCCCTGCTACAACCCCAAATATGGCAACAACAAACGTTGCTGTTGTCAGCAGCAACTCGAATTGGATCAGCTGGTTTCGGACATTATCCTGTGAAATAATTAATATAATCTTTGTTAGGAATAACACACTTTGTTTTGTATTTCCACATAATTAACAAAATGATCCTGCACTAGTTTGTCAATAGGTGTAGGATGCAATAGGATTCTAGTTATTTACTTCAATCATTTATAAAACCATCACCATCAAATGCGTACTTCCTCTATTTGTTGTTCTTTTCCACAAATCAATATAAACAAACGTGCTGATATTGATACTTTAGTTTTAAAACAGTAATTCAGGCATTACCAAAATGGAAATAACACGTTTTATAGTAACCAGGAAAAGGCACGTACCAGCTGAATATTAATGAAATCCTCTGTGTCATCAATATACTCCTTAAGCTGAAAGGAGTCGATGGAATGATAAATTAATAATTTCCCATGCCACTCCGGAGGATCTAACAATAAAAAACTATGGGTACTGTACATACCGATGTCAACTTGTTTAGGGTGCTATCGATGACAACAAAATATGCTTCAAGCAACATCTCCAGCTCTTCGACACTCTCTGTAGCACTCTCTGAACTCCTCATGCTCTCATGCCTGCTTCTTGCAATGCTCAAGCTTTTCTCAAGCCTCCGTAAGTCCGGGGGTGAAGAAACTGGAGACACTGGAGCAGAAACAGATATGCCATCATTTGATCTGCCTCCCATCAGAGATTGATCACCATACAATGACGATTCCATTCGCCTTTTTTTCTCAGTGAGATGCATTTCTGCCATATCTCCATCATCATCCATTAGCTGCTCGATCTCATCCCTAACCTATATGTATGCAAAAAAGAGAAGCAACTGAAACACGACAAAAAAGAGAATATTTCTTTAACTACTTTCTCAGGAAATAAGTAAAATGGTAAATGTCATTTTGTAATACCTTCTGTACTCTGCGAGTCAATGCCACAAGTCTGCTTTTCAATCGACGGACACGTTCCAAATTTAACGTACTAATCTTTGATGTTAGTTCATCTAGTAATGGATATGCTTCAATTTCTAATTCTGCTGCCTTCAAAAAATTCCCAAATAAAAAAGGATTACTAACATGCTCAATTAACCAACCTTACACAAAAGGAAAAACATGACAACAAATTAGCAGTTCATCCTACAAGTATGAACTAAAATGTTTCAATTTTGGTGGTCCAATAGTAATACCAAATTCATCATCAAATTTCCATCTATAATCTTTACTTTTACTCCCATGTTAATCAGTTCCCTATGTTAACAATACCATCATAAGAGGTTTCCAATGCAACATCATCCATCTGTTACACAGAAAATACGAAATTTGTGCACAAAATTCCCCAAAAGAAGAACACTATACAATGCAAAAAGATGTAAGAGGAAACACAGCATGGTTATAAGATGGACAACTTACACACATAATCCCATTCCTTTCTCCCTATAGAATGAGATTGAAGTGCAATTTCAACCTACAGATAAACTTATTAAAGCATTATATAATTAAAGACATGCTTCAACAGTATCTGCAAATTATTGCAGAGAACTTACTTGAACACAAGGCATCAAATCAGATTATAAGAGAAACAAAATTCATGAAGCATAAAGTCCAGATACCAAACATTCCACTAATAGAAGATAATGGAAGCATGAACAATATGATCTAGACTATGCTTCATGAACAACACGATCACAGTTTAATGCAAGGCTTACAGAAGCTGCTACAAGGACAATCCAAAAACCAAAACCTCCACCATAGGGTAATAATTCCAAAATGCTTACTCTTAAGGATGCCGCTTTTATGATGACAATTCATTCTTTATATGATAGAATAAAGCTTAATATGAGTTAAGACTTTAGAGTTTTTTCTTGTTTCTTTTTTCCTTTCTTTTACATATATCATAACTTTGTTTTGTAAAACTAAAAACCAATACTTTTTTGTCAGTAAATATATTTGAACAAAACACAATGCACTAAACACTAGGGATTGGCTTTATACGAGATCATTAAAAATGGATGCAGTAATTCGGCAAAAATATCTGTTATGGTAAGGCAGCTGAGATGCAAGTTATTTTCAGGAATGTTTCCTGTGGGAAGAGTACTTCTTAAAGATTTAATCCCTGATCGGTCTTTTACTGCTGCTTATAAATGTGCAACTTTCTGACTGCATTTATTCATTAAGGAATGATATGATGCATCCAAACTAGCTTACAATTAGAGAATTGCAAGAGAAGAAAAAGAAAGCAAGCAGTAGTAGTGAGTGATAATTTAATTAATTCTCTAAACTAAAAACCATATTGCAATTTACATAGCCAAGGAGTATGGATCCATCTTAATTCCTAACCATATACCTCAAGGGTTAAGTTGAGTGGTAAGACCCTTGGCTTCCAACCGAGAAGCAAAGAGCCTAGATCCCCTTGGGCACCTATCTAGGAAGTTATAAATACCCACAAGTTCTTAATTACAAGATGGTAGAATGCAACAGTAGTCCCAGTTTAGAATAAAGAAAGGTCAAATAAATCTGGAAATTAAAAAAAAAAAAAAAAAGGAAGATAAAGATGCATCCTAACACCTAACCATTAGCACACATAGGTTAATCACTTGCGCTTTGAACAGAAAAACGAACAAAGCAAGAAGAGAAAGAATAATCTGGTAAACTTTAGGAAGTAATTAGCATACTCATATCAACAAAGACAGAAAAATAAACAGGATGGTTATATCTTGTAGCAGTTAAATAGGTTTTGTCGTCTCCAAAGGCATTCATTTATATTGAAGCGAGTAGGGAACAGAGAAGAATATAATGGCTCAATCGTGTAAGCTCACATTTATTGAGAAACCAATGAACTAAGATAACTGATGAGAAATTATACACAAACATGGAATGTTTTGCATTTGTTCTTATAGAGAGTAACAAGTATAAATAGGTAACTTGTTGGAAACCACAAAAACTTATGTTTTGCTTTTAAGTTTTCTGCCATTTTAAGTTATTAAAGAGAATAATGTTACCATTTAACTGAAGTTATGCAAAAGGTTGTTGGTGGGAAAGTAGTTCAGGTAGTCACTACTAGCTGATGAGAGGGAGAAAAAGAGAGAGAAATAAAGTAAACATCATATCTTAAGAATATTCGGACTTTGTGAGAGCTGTCCAAGATTGAGAACAAGATCGCATAGATATGAATTTGAGCTGTATATAAAGCATTCAGGATTATGGAGTCAGATCTTCTAAGGCCTAACCATAGTCAAAGTTTACCTCAAAAAAAAAAAAAAAAAAAAAAACCCATAGTCAAAGTTCAAGGTCAAGCTTTCATGTAAGATTCTATCCATAGGAAATAGAACCTACACTTTATTCAACAAAACAAGACCAAGAAAAAAAAAAATGAAATGAAAAATAGAATCTATATATGAGCTCCACCGCTTGGCCGGTCAGGCTCAGTGAAAAGCAGCTATATTTCCTATTCTTACTAAGGAAAACCAGGTGTCATTTGTGCAAGAATGTCTAGAACTGTAGAACAGCTGATCATTTGTCAGTAAGCTGATAAATTTAATTTAGTTCATGAATTTCAGTCAATGATTTCCCCCTTTTGGAATTTTATCATGTCATGCTGCATGCATACAGCTTTTGAAATGTTGCAGCATTAGAAAAGGACAGCTAACATGAAGAAAATGGGAAATAACTTGGTAAACAGTATTACCATGCAGGCTTTGAAACTGGCAAAGAAACGAAATTGCAGAAGTTCTGAGGTAATGGAACATAATATGATGGGATTGAAGACCAGAATTTTATGGATTTATGCTTGTAGAGGTCCACTTCATACACCTTCCTGATTCTGTATTACATATTAATGCTCGAAAATTTAGAGTTAATTATCTTTCCCTTTCTCTTTTTTCTATTTCGATTGGTGCTTCTCTTGTATACTTCAGTTTACCAGGTTGTGCAAATTCTCCTCAGAGATTTTAATTTTAACTGAAATAATGAAACAACCGCCTGCTAATACCTTATTTTAACCTTCCCCAAATCCTAATTAATAACACAGTATTATACTGACTGTTACATGCAATTAATAAGCACATTCTAGCACAAAAACCGGCAACAAAGATTTGGACATGAGTAATTTTATAAATATATATTATCTAGAATAAATCAAGCATCAAATAAAATCCTTGATAAGGTAGCACTATATCACATACTACTTACTTTCTAAAGTAGGTGAATTTTTGTTAAGAAGGTGAGGCAAATGAATATCTATATCTATATATATATATATATATATATATTGTATGAATGTGTTAACATAACAAAATTTGTATGAACATTTAAATAAACAAAATATGAAATATGAAATATGTAATATAAATTATTCACCTACTTCAAGCACAACTCAATATAACCGTGGTAACACCGTTGCCGCATGTTTCAAGATGCAAACTTTAACTGACAATCACCTACTCAACAAGATATAATTAGGCAAAATGATAAAAGACTAGTCTCGAATCAAAGTTGTGATTGCTCCTACTAATGTCTAATAACACTCCATTCTCCATTTAACCCAAATATGTTCGAGATTTACTGTTTACTCTTACGCACCTGAGAATCAAGAAATGTACAAGCAGCTTCCAGCGCAACTTCTAGAGCCCTAAACTCAAAGGGCAAATAATCAGGGCATGCGTTCCCATATACATGATCAAACGTCCTACTTCGCCTTCCATTGGAATCACCGCTTTCTGACTGCCAAACTTCATTTACTCCAACAGTTGTCAACCGCCGTTGTAGTTCAACCACATATTGCAACACATAGCTATCAAGGGAATTTAAGAGTAGAACCTCATCAGCTGTTATAATACACCGAATCTGCTCCAAATTTACAACAATAGCCTTCTCTCTGCCAAGTATTGTTGAGGGATAAACAAACAAAGGATCAAGCAAGCGTAGATCACGGGCAGGTAGGTCACAACGCCGCATCACGGTGAACTTGTCAACCTCAATGATTTGGGAATTCCCTGATGCATCAACTCGAATCCAAGATCGCAGGCCTTGGCCCCGCTTCTTCAGCCCCAAAAGATCCACACCTTGGAATGCTTGACGTCCAGAGGCAGAAGGTCGATAAGAAGCTTCTCTAACATTATAAGCAGATGCAGCTTTTCCTGGGAGTAGTAGGCGTTCTTTAAGATCCGCCATCAAGAAGCACAAAATGCTAAAACACTGGAAACAGAAGGTAGACAACAAAGTCATTCAGTTATTACTGCTGCTTTATCTAACACGTACATTATTTCAAGCTCCTACTACTGGAGAATTATCAAACAGAAGGTAGAAAATGTATACAAACACTTTCTCAACAAAAAATGCTGAAGAATTATCAAACCAAGAAAGCATCTCCTCTACCAATCCATAGCAGCTAAATGTTTTGACGTACACACACGAAGCGATTGCTCTTCTTTCATATTTTGCAGCATAATTGTATTTAAAAAAAAAAAAAAGAAAAAGGAACAAGAAGCAAAAGATTAACATCAGGGAATACCACTTCTTTACTAGAGTTTATATCATTTGTCTCAGCCTTGGTTTCACAATCAAAATGTGTGCGAATTAATAGAAAAACATATAGTGTTTGCATACCTAATTGATATTAAAAGAAAAACTAGTATAAGACATAAGTTTTATAATCCACAAAATTACATAAAATTATATTGTATGCCAATAACCTTTCCTACGAGGGATGCTTCTAAGTAGCATACAACAAATTCAGAATTACCGGAGAGATGCTACAAAATTCGAAAGGATTTGGCTACCTCTTATTGATAATTGATGGTTATTGTATGCCAACAACCATTGGATTGACTTCAATAACCATCTTTACAACCAATCCAACGGATGCAATAGATGGGTAGGGTTATTTAACCAGTAAGATAGTCAAACCCATTTCGAAAACACCTCCTGCATTCACACATAAAACTCATTCTTCGCTGTGATTTTATTTTCCTACTACAAAGCTAACGCAGAAACACCATCAACAGTTCAATTAAAATAAAAATCAGTTCTAATTTTGTACCAACTTAAATAAAATAAAATAAAAAATTTCGTAAAAAATGCGCTTTGTTAGTTGTTTACACAAAGCAACAGAAACATAGCATATCAGTTAGTTACCTCCACAGCAGTTCGATGCACAGACAGCTAATGGGTCAATCTGATTATGACATTCATGAATAATTAGTTTCAAGAAATTTAAGATAAACAACAATAAACGTAAGAGAAACCCTAGATTTGGAACCTGCTATGAAAGAAACTCAGAGTTTGCGTGGGAGACAGAAAATCTTGTTAGTTAAAAAATAGAATAATCAAGTGAAGCGAAGCCTTGGGTTCGGTTGGGTTTGCCGTTTGCGTGCGTGTGTGGGATTTTGGTTCAAATTTTCACAACTCGTACGGTTTCTTTGTTGCCAGCCCCTCACCTCACAACCGAACTTCAATCCTCAAACCTGTTTATTTATTTTTATTTTTTTAAACGAACTAATAAATTATAGGCACAGTCAAACTTACAATTATAAGAACCCTTCTCACGTTTGTCAACTTTACTAATTAGATAAGATTATTTTTAAATAATAACCATGATCTCATAATGTTTGGTGTAATCACACGAATATGTGAGTTTTAGGATTGTAATGAGCAAAAGACCTTGAACCTACCTAAAGTTTGATTTATTATAGACCGAAACAATATTTGATTTTTATTATTACAACCTTCTGTTATTTAACAATAGGACCTTGTTTGACGGTCAAAAGTTAAGTGATATTATCAAACACCAGTAAAAAGATGAAAATATCATTGATCCATTTCCACCGTTCATTTTAAAGATAGACGGTAGGAGAGATCCATTTAAAAAAATAAAAAAATATTTGAACAATAATTTTTTGATAGGGGTCTTTAGTTCTTAAAATTGATTACAACTGTTGGTGTTTAGTTAGAGATTTCTTTGAGAGCTTTCTAAGGGTTAGAAATATTAAGTTTGGATTTAGACTATATGGGTATACCATATAGGATTGCATAGAGTGATGTGATCAAACATTTTGTTTGAGTTGCATACATCAATTTGTTAAGTTTGAGTATGTGTGCACACATCAATTGGTTCCAGATTAACTTGTTCCCTAACTTTTTTGAAAGAAGAAATGGAGAGAATTTGTCAAATTTGTGTGACTAGAAAAGAATGTGAGTTAGTGATGACTGTAGTGAAGTTTGAAAATCGACAGGTTGATTGTTTTGCTTCCGTGAAAAGTGAGACTTGACAATTACTATTAGCTATGGCAAACCCATATAGGGCCCATGCCTGACCTTAAATATTAAATTTTTTAATATATTATATTTATTTTTAAAAATTAAAAGTTTCATTGTTTTTTACTTTTTTTTTTTAAATAACTTTTATGTATATATTAAATTATTATTCTACACATCTTTTCCATGCAATAATGTATATTGGTACAAATTAGTAAATTATTGATTTTTTAATCAAATTATTACACTCTATTGTTACACTTTCTCGAAGTTTTTATTTTTGTAAATTGTAATATATATATATACACACATTGTAATTTTGCCAACTTCTAATTTGTAAATTTTTCTCATCTAAATTTATAGCATCAAAATTGCTGGATTCAGATGTTTCAATTATTTTTTATTTTTTATTTCTCATTTCTTTTTTCGTATAATTGTGTTGATTTTGTTATTTTATTGATGTCCAATGTAAGTGCAATATTTTCCAATTTCATTGATCAGACATGTTATTTCGATTTGATATCAACTTTCTTTTTCAATACTTTTTCTAATAAAATCATATATGTTATGCTATAATAACAATTTTTTAACATTATCATTATTATTTATAGTAAATAGTAATACTATGGAACTCAATGGTGAGATAATTGATTCATTTGTTAAAAATTTATATCCACTCATAATTCAAGTGATTAATTGACAGACCCTTTTCCCTAGGTGATCTGCCGGCACCCTACGGTGACCTTTCAGTTAGCCCTTGCGTTAATCTAAAGCATCTCCGCAGAGTTAAGCAGTGTTCTTTCTGAAACATTTTCGAAAACAGCGAAAACTAAGTCGTGTTCTTTCTGAAACATTTTCGAAAACAGCGGAAACGTGGGGAAATTTTTCGTTTTTATTTCAAACCTTTGCAAAACATTTTATAAAAATTTAGGCAGCATCCCGTCTGTTTTTTAACTTTTGCCACCCTACAGATTATAAAATTTAACACTTCTAAAATATCACAAATCAATTTTCTCAAACTACAGAGCCTTAGGCTCTCATTTTTCAACACAACCATAACCATAATTTCACATTTCAAGTTATAAACTCATTATCAATAAAATCATATGTCATGCATCAATTTACTCCAAAAACACCATTTAAATCTAAGTTGACCACAAAATGATATTTACAAAGTCACGTAGAGATAATAAAATATATACAGCTTCTTTAAAATCGAACAAATACAAGAGTAGCACTATCGTCATGGCTGTCTGGTATCTACTCGGGGTAATCCGCAACTATGGTACCTATACCTGGGGAGGTTTTATTAGAAAATACAGAAAATGTTCGGTGAGCTTTGGAAGCCCAGTGAGTGTCATATAACATATTTAAAACCATATTTTCATAAAAGTTTCCCTAAAATAGTTTTAATAATTCGAATCAAATCCATTTATCTAAATTGAGTTTCAGGCATTGATATTATAAAATACATGTTGCACGGTTTTCAATTTCATAAACGGATCTATTATGGTTACGGGGTTTTCATTCTAAAAGCCCTTTTTCTTTTTATGAAACGAACTGGTCCGACTCCGCTCATAGGTGTCATGCCAACTAGCCCATTTTATTATTATAAAAATGGACATAGTCCAACTCCGCTCATAGATGTCTCGCTAACTAGTCCGGCTCCTGCCAACTTCTAGTGACTCATGCCACATGACACCCTAGTATAGAACAAGATTCTGAATCGTTCTCTATCCGGTTCAAGTAGTGGAATGCTACATCGCTACAGAGCGGAATTTTGTTTCGCTCGGGTGTAAGCTAGCTAATAATATATCATCTACGTGCATTGGACTAATCTCTCGGATATCTGACCGACACAATTACTTGCGGGTATCTTCCGCGATTAGTATAGTTAGTGACGTACCGACACTATTAACTCTACTAATGCACGCTTCGAGTACTCAACCCAGACCGGTAATATTCTGATACTCTTTGGGTAAGCCATAGGTTTTACTTTTTATCTTTTTAAAACTAAAATCTATTTTATATACAATTCAAAACGAAAAATCATCGTTTAACGAAAATACAAAGACTATATTATCCGTTACCATGCAACTTATCATATTAATTATATTTCACTTTTACCAAAACATTCAAACATCCATGAAACATTCATTTAGAAATCAAATCAACACAAAACTCGTTGAAAATCATTTTGACACTCACCTTAACTAACGATCGCTTCCGAATAGCTTTCCAGAAGGCTCCGAAACGCTCCCTATCGCTCTTCCCTTACTCCACCAGCTTGGTCATCACCTACACAACATACATATACGTAAATTTACATTCGCGTCAACTTCTGAAAATTCGAAATAACTAAAATTACACAATTACCCCCAAGTGACCCGTTTTACGCGTAAACCTCATTTTTTTCGTTCCTTTATCGATTCTAGGGTTCCAAACTCAGTTTTCTTCACCTGAAACCTATTTATTATCACCTAGGGATGTTCTGGTACTAACAAAATCACATTCGGAGGCCCAAAACGAAAATCATCTGATTTCGACCCCTTTAGGCTGAATACTATTCACAGCCCTACTCGGGGCTTTTTTTCATTCCATTTTCGCTCCAAACACCTTCCCAACTCTCCCTCTAGTCAGTTCAAGTGTCGGTACGGAAAGAAACGGTCATCAGGTAAGCATTTTATGTCAAAAACGTGTTATTTTCGCTACTAATTTTTAGGCATTTTCTTGGTTTTGAGTTCCAAATTTAATCTTTGACTTTTAATAATCTCAATATGTCTAATTAAACTCGTTAGGGTCATCCAAACACTTAAACAAATGCATTATGGGTCAATTTACGAAATCGTCCTTCAAACTAGTTTAGTGCGCGATTTGATTTCTTTTTAAATTCTTGATATTTTATTGGTTTCCTAGGCTCTCAATAAACATTAATCCACTTATTTTTCAACTCATTTTTACTCAAAATCAACCAACAAACAAATCATAACAAAACCTATTTCGAAATCAACTTAATCACCAACAAAATCATCAACAATATAAACTTCAAACTTAAACAACTCACCCATTTTCTTACTCACGAAATCACCCTTTTTCCCTTCGCATTGACTTTGTTTTGGGGCTGTTTTGGGAAGTTTTTGGACTGGGTTTGGTTAGATCTCCTTCCTCATTTTTCTCCTCCATGCGAGCTCCTCCTTCCTTGGCCAAACCTCCTTTATTCTTCTCTAATCTGCTGCCTCTGTTCCGGTTCAGTTTTGGTCGCGTTCTACACTAGTTTCAAGCTGAAATCGGGTCAGTTGAAGCTGGAAAAGGCGTGGATCCAGCTGGTTTTGTGTCAGGTTCTACAGGAGATCGGGATGGCAACTCGTCAATGTCGGTTCTGCTCTGATTTGTGATCGGTCTCGGTCATGCGTTTCTAGTTTGCTTCGATCTGCTTGGTCATGATTTGCGTCAGCTTCAGGTTTGGTTGGCAAGCTTAGCGTCAGGTTCAGGTGGCTAGAGCAGTTCGTCGTCATCGTCGTCGTCTTCTTCTTCTTCTTCTCATCTTCTTTCGGTGACTGAAGTTGGTTTCAGCTCACTGTTCTATTTTTGTTTTGTGATTCCATTTCATCTTTTGCTTCACATTTTCCTCCACAAATAAATCCTATAATGTCGGTCATGTCCTTGAAAAATTTTTGTTCTCCTCTCTTAGCTTTTAACTTAATTTTACTTTGACCACAAATATTAAATCTTCTCTTCAATTTAGTCCCTTGTCACATTAAATAATTACTCGATTTCGTTCACCATTTCACCCTTTCGGTTAATCTTCAATCGAGTTTAATTTAATCTCTAAGGGTTCCCTATAACCTTAAATGCTTCCATGAACTATTTAAGGTCTCTAATAGTTATTTATTGACTATTTCTGAAAATTCCGTAAAATTAAAATAGAGGGTTTACATTAATACACTTCTCATTCATGCGTATTTATGAGTATGTGCAAGAAGTTTTCTTCATTTATTGCATGAGTCTCATTGTGTTATATGAGTTAATTTTTGAGTAATATATATAATGTCTAAGCTCAGTATATTTTAATAGACTATTGGGGGTCGTTTGTTTTTTTTTTTTGTCTAAAGACTAAAAGATACTATTGAAAACTTAAAACTGAATAATGATTGAAGCTTGAAATCTGAATGATATGTTTTTTTTTTCCTTTACCTCTGAATGTATAGTAATTTTGTTTGTTTTTTAAAGTTAAAATTATTTGAAAACTAGTAATTTGATATTTATATCTTTTTAATATTATTAGTTATGGAACTTTTTTAAAAATACTACAAACCATTATAATAAATTATTTAGCTAATACTAAATCACTTTTATGCATATATTAATAATATTTTTATTTATAATTAAAATATGATTAATTATTATAGTAAAGTATTTTTTTAAAATTATATATACATAAATAAATTACTATAGTAAAGTAAATTAAATTTATATATTTAAATAAAAATAAACAAAATGGTCTTAAGTTGAATTATTTTTGTTATATATTTAAATAAAAATAACATAAAAGGATTATGTACAATATAAAATTACAACAAATTTGTAAATATATTATTTTGGAAATGATAGATATGAAATAATATATTTAAAAAATCATTAAGTGATTTGACATTAAGTCGAAAGTAAAAAATTTTAGCTTTTTATTTTCAGTGATTTTTGGGTGGTTTTCAGTTATTTAACCACTTAAAAAAAATAATAATCATTTAATAGGTATAATTCAGACTTATTAAATAAAAAAAGATAGAAACAAACGACCTAAAGGTGGGCATATCAAACCCAACTGGAGTAACCAAACCCAACCCGACCATTTATGGTTGGGTTGGGTCGGGTTACAGCAGCCTAAATAATCGACTTGGGTTGGATTTTGATAACCTGATTATTTTTTGGGTTGGGTTGGGTCGGGTTGAGAAAGCAAATTGAGAACCTGACCCAAATTATAAAAACTCAAGTTTGCATTGTTATCACACCCTAGCGCCGACCTCATCACTTTTTCACTCATTCTCTCTCAATTTTTCTCTCATCTCACTCCATCTTCACACTCCATACATAGTTGCGGCCCGTTTTTACACTTTCATAGTCGTCCTACACTATGAACCAACGGTCTTCCGACTCCGATGCCCGACTTCCACACACTTTAGGTATATGAGCTTTTTAATCTCAATTTTCTTTCAAAATCAAATAACCCTAAAACCTGATTTTTTTCACCTTCAATCTTCAAATTTCATGGACCAACCAAGGCAAGATGTGGCTGGTTAAGTGAGAAACTGAGAGTTGAGGTGCGAGTGTAGCTGGTTGAGTGAGAAACCGAGAGGTAAAGTACGGGTGCACGGCTGGTGGAATATATGAAGAGATGGGGTGAGAGGCCGAGAAAGAGAGGTTAAGAGGGTATGATCTGATGGTGGGGAAGGAGGAGAGGGTGGAGCCGTGGCCTATGAAGGTGTAGGTACTAGTGGGTAGTGCGAGTGGAGGTGGATTGGAAGGTGTGTGTGTGTGTGTGTGTGTTTGAGTATGAGGATGGAATATATAGATGGAATCATGGATGTGTCATGTGTGTGGGATTGTGAGTGGAGCCAATGGAGTGGAATTAGATTATATGGATGTTTGCGTGTGTGTGTGTGTGAGGGGACCAAAGTTTGAAGATATTTTGAATTTTGTGTACCAAAGCCAAATCGAGTCAGTGAGTCAATGACAGTGAGAGTAGACTATCAACTGTATGTTTTGTGGATCTATGGATGACTTTTAATTTAATATGACTCATTGACAATTGTGTGTGTTTTAATATTGCCCTTAAGTCTTTTAATGTGTGGATTGTTGTGAGTTGTGACTTTATACTATAAACATAAATTATGGAGTATTTATATAACAAATTAACCACACATAAGACAACACATATAATGTGATATTGGTATTAGTGGAGCAAACATATTAAATAAAATACAAATTTTGTGTGTATTTCTATTGGTCTGATATTTGTTTGTATTGTTGATTTTTTTTTTTTTTGGTTTTATTGATTTTTTCTTGTTGTTATAAGTTAGGTTATCATTTAAGTATTTGTTGGGTTATTGAGATTTGAGAAGAGGAAGGCTATAATGGATAAGAAGAGGAATGTTACATTTACTATGGTAATATAAAATTAAAACACTTTTTGATAAAGTCTTCTAAAATTCAAACATTTAATCATCTAAAATATTTATTATTGAATCCTCTAAAATTGTTTTATAGATGGATGAACGTGATGATGATGTTGATAATGACATGGGAAAACCTAGAAAAGGTCAATCAAAGTTAGATGTGTGGAAATGCTTCACCAAGTATGGTGATGAGTTTAGATGTAAGTGTAATTATTGTGGTAAAGATTATGCATGTTCTACTAAACATTGTGGCATTACGACTTTATGGAATCATTTGCAAACACAAAGTGCACAATACAATTCTGTAAAGGTTGGAGAGGATAAAAAGCAAAAAACCTTAACGTTTGGGCCTATTGGTGATAACAAAAAACTTATGGCCGTGGGTTTTGACAAAGAAGAGCGTAGAAAAGCTTGCACTAGGATGATTATTGTGGATGAATTACTTTTATCTTTTATAGAGAAAGAAGGGTTTAAACATTTTTGTAGTATTCTAAATCCAAGGTTTTGTCCTCTATCTAAAAGAGACTTGCTAGAGATGTTTGCCAACTTTACTTAAATGAAAAGTGTAAGCTTAAAAAATTTTTCATTAAAGGAAAACCAAAAGTTTGCTTAACCATCGACACATGGAGTTCCATTTAAAATTTCAATTATATGGCAATCATTGCCCATTTTATTGATTGTGAATGGAAGTTTATATAAACAAATTTTGAGTTTTGGTATTGTTCTTGACCATAGAGGGAAGACAATTGAAAAAGTTTTAGAGTCATATTTGAAAGATTGAGGTATTCAAAAAGTGTTTACAGTTATTGTAGCTAATGGCTCTGCCAATAAAATCACTATAGATTATCTAAAGACGAAGTTGAAAAATTGGGAAGAATCTGAGCTTGTATTAGATGAGAATTTTTTGCATGTGGGATGTTCCACTCATATTATAAATTTAATTGTGTCTGATGGTTTGAAAGATTTGAATGATTCAATTGTTCGCATTTGTAATGTGATACTATATGTTAGATTTTCACCTTCAAGACTTTAAACATTTAAAGCTTGTATTGAGCATGAAACAATTGAGAGCAAAAGCCTTGTGGTAGTAGATGTGCTAACTAAATGGAACTCCACCTATTTAATGTTATCCAGTACTTTAAAATTTGAAAAAGCATTTGATATATTGTTGGAGGATGATGGATGTTACGGGTTGTATTTTGTTGAAGATGAAAATGGGAAAAAAAGGGTAGGGTTGCCAAAAGAGAGAGATTGGACTAATGCTAGAGTATTTGTAAAATTTTTGCACGTTTTTAATGACATCACTTTGAAGTTTAGTGCTTCTACATCCGTTACTTCCAATATGTTCTTTCATGAATTGTGCTATATTGAAAATGAGTTGACTACATTGGGTAAGAGTGATGATTTTTTGTTGTGTGATATGACAATTGGAATAAAATTGAAGTTTGACAAATATTGGGGAAAAATCGAGGAAGTGAATAAATTTTTGATAATTGCACTTGTTTTTTATCCAAGATACTGTTGGGGTATCTGCCCTAAGAGCTTGTAATATTGTAAACGGTTTTACAAATTTTTAATAAAGTATTCATTTCATTCAATTTATATATTTTGCAAAAATCGTATATATAATGAGAAATATCCTTGATTACTGATGTAATTTCAAACTAAGTGTATAAGTGTTATATACAGGTGGATTTAGTTTGAAATAAGTAATTTAAAGAGTCCGTAGAAAACAAACGAAGCTGGGTACTTCATTTGTGGTAAATCTACAGCTACGGTCTCTTTCGTATTTGATACGATAGTCTTATCCAAGACTGTTCATGTGGTGATATGAAAATGGAGGCACCTTATATAATAAAGATTATATAGAACTAGGCCACGATAAATATAAGTCTCTAAATAATATCCGTTAATCTTAGAGATTTATATTTATCAGCAGATGATAATATATGAATTAATCTTAATTCTGAGTGTATTATGAACTCCTACTTGTTAAGTTATTTCCTTTGATTTACATGGGTGAGATCGGTGTAGATACCCGATCAATAACTTCGTACTTTGGGGATATAATTTAGTAAGTAGTTGAGAACATTCTATACAATAGTGGAATCCGCTCCTTCTTGCGAGAAGTAGGAAAGTAATTCCCTTAAGGGTTGATTCAGGTCTTGAACAATAAGAGCGCTCAACTTTCTATTTATATGTAAACAGAAAGATAAATTTATAAGTTGTTATGAATATATTGTTCATTAGAGAATCAATGGTACTTAAGGATCAAGAAATAATTAGAGTGGTAAAACGGACATTTGACCTTGCTCTAATTATAAACTATTTGTGGAGGGTCAAATCATATGTAGTGATTAAAGCAATGGACACTGAAAAATTTCAGATTATATAAAAAACATCTACAATTTTGAGAGTGCAATATTAAGTTTTTAGTGGAGTAACTTTAAGATTAATAATAGTGAATTATTTAATTAAAGAGTTTAATTAATAATTCCAATATTATTGGAGCTCAAAACTGTAGGTCCATCGGGTTCCCTTGATAGCTCATTTTACTATAAGAAATGTGCATATAGAATATTGTAATTGGACCGTCCAATTACAAGTGTTACATAAGTAACAAAAAATTTGTGTTCATTTAGTATTTGAATAATATTGATTATTCAAATTATTTAATTATTAATTATGAATTAATAATTATCTAATTAATTTTATAAGAGGTTACAAGTTATATTTCAAAATATAACATGAATTAATTATATTATATGGGGTAAAAGTTTAATTATAATAAAATTAGGGTCAATATTAATATTGATTAATTAAAACCCTAATTGTTTGCCTATAAAAAGAAAAAGTTTTTTTTCTACATCTATGAGGTTTTTGGTTGTTGTTTATGTTTTTGAGAAACAATAAGAGAAAAGAAAAAGTTTTTTTTTTTCCAACAAATACAAAGAACAAGAATTTGTGTCTTTGTTCTTTGTATAACCAAAAATCAAACACTCACCTCTTATACATATTGATTTAATTTGATTTTTTTTTTTAGAAAGAAATCAAAAAGTAAGTGAGCACAATTCTATATAATTATGCCCACTAACTTGCTTCTTGGTTTCGAGATATATCAAGGAAGACAAGGTGGTGAGCAATCCACAGAGATCAATACAAATGGTAAAAATCTGATTTTTATTTCTTTATATTATTTTATTTCATTATTTTATTAATCTTGGGTTCTTGAGTTTTCTAAAAAGTTTTTAAAACTCAATGTTCCGCAAAATTCTTAATTTTATGAAAAACAAATTGTTGATTTTTGTTTTTTCAAGCTATCAAATACAAGTTGGATTATGTCCAATTTTGCTTTAGTGATATATTTGATGAAAGGAAGGTTTTGGAGTTAACTAGTGACATCAAAGATCTTTTGACTAAACTTTATGAGTTTTACAAAAGTGATGATAACATTTCAAGTGTTCAATAAGTTTCTAGCTCCAATCATTCCTTTAGTGAGGATGATGTGGGAAAGATGAATGAAGGTTTTGATTTTCGTTTGAAAAAGCTCAAAAAGTTCAAGAAAATGAAAGAAAAAAAATCATTTTGTTGTTTCAAAGAGTGAGGTTGAAAGGTATTTGATAGAATCTGATGAACATTTGGATGATAAGAACTTTGATCTTTTGGATTGGTGGAAAGTTAATTCTTCAAGTATATTACTCTATCACATATTACAAGGGATGTCTTTGCCATTCCAGTTTCTACAGTTGCTTCCGAGTTGGCATTTAGCTCACATGGTCGTATTGTTGACCCATTTAGGAGTAGCTTGACTCCAAAGATGGTGGAGATATTAGTTTGCTTGCAAAATTGGTTACGATCTACTAATATTTGTTTGGACCTTACATCATCCACGGATGAGATGGAGTTGTATGAAGCAATTGAACAGGTAAATGATTTGTTTTATTATGATAATGTTAAATGTGTAATTTTATTTATTACTAATATTTTGTTCTTCCGTTTATGTAGAGATTGGAGTGAGCATACCTTTGTATCCATGAAAAAAAATGTGAATTGATTATGTTTTCATGCAATTAAGGTAATTACTTGAAATAAAAATCTTATATTTTACTTACATATGTTTGTTCTTTTTTTTTTTTTTTGACTTGCAAAAGTTGAAAACATGTTAGCTAATTACACTATAGGTTGACTTACATGTTTTGTTTGATGTTGGATGTGGTGCATGCAATTGATGCTTTGGGAGCTACCAATTGGACATAATATTTTTGTGGTTCTTGATGCTTGTGAAGACTTTAATGATAGCAAATAAATTGTGTTGACGGATTTTATTAGGATTATTGTCTTAGTTTTTATTTTTTTTGTGCCTCTTGTGGTGAATTGAACTTTTTTTTTTATTATTTTAATACATAGTGGTTTTAACTTTTGTAGTTTTATTTGCATTAAACATGTTATGCAATTAATGCAAACGTTTTGTAATTGAATGAGTTGATTAATAAGAATGTTTTCTACTTCAACGAGGTGCCAACCTGATCGACTTAACCTAACCTAACCCGACAATCATTAGGTTGGGTTGAAAAATTTTCATCCTAACCCGTGTTGGGCTTGGGGATTTTCAACTCAATTCAACCTGAACTCGAAAACGCCCACCCCTAAAATGATCCTTTAGTATGATTAACTTATAATTATATGTGTGTGTGTGTGTGTGTGTTTAATATGTATTGCATGCTAATTAATAGTAGTTATTACATGGTTGGATCTTAACATTATTGAAGTATGTTTTATCATTGCATCCTCTCTCATATAAATCTCTAGGTCCACCACTAGCTATTAGTTAGATAGGGGTTGAGTTTTGTAAGTTCCATGATTTTGTAGTTTGCTTATTTCATGTTAGAATGCTTTTTATATGTTTTCATTGGCTTTATAGGTTTTGAGATTCGTGTTTGAAGTTAAAGGAATGAAGATTTAAGCTTAAGGAGTCAAGATATAGAAGTTGATGGTTAGCATGACTCAAAGATGACTTAAAGATACATGCTCTTGTTTGATAAGAATCAATCGTGGTTTGATATGCATTCATGTCATATTTATTGTTATTAATATCCTAGGATTATGAGCAAGTAGCTTTATAACGTATAGGTATGTATTCATTGTATATGTTGTGTGTTTGCATGTTTTTCGTAAAGTTTAAAACTAAAGATCTAAAAATGGGGCATTTGGTTGTGATGCATTTTTTTTTTAATTCATATTTTCACTTTGCTCTTTTTTTTTTTTTTTTCCAAATGATTTAGAAACTCAAAACTTAATTTAGGAAAGTTAAATTTGCTAATTAAATGTCATGAATCATTCGATGCATGAAAACCATTCTCATTAAGGATTCTTAGGCTATATTTAGAACATGAGATTTGAGGTGAGTTTGTAATTCAAAATATCTCAAATTCTCAAATCTCATGGTTTGAGAGGCCAACTTGGAAATGAAAATCTAATCTCATCTTCATTTCAATCCTATTGTCATGGGAATGCCTATTCCCAAACTCCACCATTGGATTCAATGGGATGACATTCAAGCTTATTAATTGTTTCTCTTTCTCTCATTAATGGTAATGCACTTTTCTTTCTCTTCTTTCTGCCAGCCATATTAATTTGTTTCTCATGTGCTTTGTGAAATTAATTTTATTATATGCAAACAAAATGTTTTTTTTTTTTTCGAAAGCATAAAATGTTATTATTGAAATAAGAGTTATTCCAAAATTAATCTTTATTTACTCCTTTAAAATAATATAATTCTAAAAAAATAATATAACTTTTTAGAAAAATGATTTATGGATTTATTTTATTTAAAACATTATTAACTTTATTTATAATATAAGTTAGGTTATATAGTAAAATATTTAAATTAATTTTGTTCCGATCCAGTCTCAACCTGCATTTTAGTATTTAAAATTAATCCTTATATTTAAATTAATAAAATATTTTTCTCTTTTTTCATATATTTTGTAAAATTAATTTTCAGTATATAACAAAATATTTAAATTAATTGTATTCCAATCTAATCTCAATCTAAATCAAATATAATATTGGACATTTTTTAATCAAATTCCAAGTTCTATCAAATATGAGATAGTAATTTTTTATTTCAATCCAATCTATTTCATTCTAATTTTGTGGGCCAAACGTAGCCTTAAAGCTTTTCCTTATTGAGCTAGTAGTCATATATGGAAAGGTTTGAGATTACTTTTGTTGATTAGAATTCATATTTGGACTTTGATTAAATCTTTTCAATAATAGATTTTTAGTTGGATATAATGTCTAGACTAAATTTGACTAAAAGTTTTAAGTTGCCAAGGGTTTTAATTTGTTTATAATTATCATAGACCACCCTATAAATAGGGGTCATTATTTTTGTTTAATTCATTATAGTTCATTGTGTTTTGATTTCTTAATTTTTGTGAGAAATTCTAGAGACTTAGGGGTATTAAGTCTAGATTTAGAGTGTTTAGACATAAATTGCATCTAAGTTTACGCAAAGTATTGTGATAAGAGATTCTATTTGAGTTGCATACAACAATTCGTTAAGTTTAAATGTGTGCATCAACCGATTGGTTTTTCAATCAACTTGCAACCTTGATCCTAAAGAAAATAAGTGGAGAGGATTCATCAGGCTTGCACGACTAGACAAGAAGGCGAGTTTAAAGTGACAGTAGTAGATTTAGAAAACAAATGAAGTTGTTGTTCTAGGTTCATGAAGAACGAGATTAAGGATCACTATTAGTTAGAAAGAGATTAGATTTTCAGGCCAAGTGGGCTGTAAGAGAAATTTGTAATTCATTTAATAATATGGGCTAACGTGACTTTAGTCCTTCGACTCTAGTCTATTAGTTTGACAGTGGCTAAAGCGGGCTCTAGTCATTCGGTTTTCCCCATTTGGATTTCCATTTATAAATCATTGTGTATATTTTTCTGTCTTATCTCTTTCTTTTATTTTTTAATTTGATTTTTTTTGTGTATATAAAAATGTAAAGAATTTTTTATCAAACTATTCGCCCCTTAGGTTGTGTATTGTGTTCATTAAGGCCTTTTAAGTGGTATCAGAATAAGTTTCTATAATTGTGTAAGAGATCCAAATGCAAACATGGCTGAAGAGATTAGAGAAGGTGCATCATTTAACTGTGCACCATTAACCAACATCAACTATGCTTTTTATGAGAATCTCATGAAGGCTTATCTTTACTCGATTGATGAAGACGTTCAGACAAGCATTGACAAAGTATATTCTTGGTTGATGATTCCTATCACAACCTAAGGTGATGCACCCACACTCAAGCTAAAAAGACAATAGAGTACAAAAGAGATGAACAAAGCAAATTGGAACTCGAAGGTGTTTAATGCTTTGTTTCATGGTGTAGATGAAGAATAATATCATCACATTCAAATTTGTGAGAGTACAAAAAATGCTCGACAAATTCTTGAATGGACTCATGAAGATACGTCTCTTGTCAGTAAGTCAATGTTGCAACTACTCACAACAAGGTTTGAGACCATTCAAATGAAGGATGATAAAGAGTTTGCCAAACTTTTAATCAAGGTTTACAAACATCATCAACCAATGTGCAATACATGATGAACCTTATTTTGACTCAAAGATTGTTCGAAAGTTAATTCATTCATTACCAAAGCGATTTAAAGCCAAAGTCATCGTCATTGAAGAAAATCGTGATATTGACAAAATCTTTATGGAAGAATTGATTGGTTCTCTTCAAAATTAAGAGATGCAATTCAACCATAAAACAAATCAAAAGATGTCACACTCAAAGTTATTAAAGAGGCTTTCCAAGATGAAGATGATGATCTTGATGATTAAGACTTTGCAACTGTTATAAAAAGGTCAAGAAATTTATGTGCACTCTCAAAGGTGGAAATTCAAATTTCATGAAGGATGACAAGAAAAAGTTCTCCATGAAAAGTAATAAAGTGACAGTCGATTACTCTAGTGTGAAGTGTTCTAAATGTGAAGGCTTTGATACTTTGCTAAAGAATGTCCATCAAAAGAGTGGAAGTTTGAAAATTCAATGTCAAAAGAAGAGCCTTGAGGGCTTCGTGGAGTGATTCAGAATGTGAAAAAAGGGAGGAGCCAAATAATTCTAAAGAAATAGCTTTTGTTGCTTAATATATGATGGCTGCTGAAGTGTTGATAATCAAGATGGTGATACAAGTTGCATTATGGATGAAAATGCTTTGAAATTAGAGAAACTTGAAGAGGAGCTTGTTAAATGTAAGGTGATAGTGAAAAGATATGAAGATGAGATTCAACAACTCACGAATACAAGTAAAAATTTCAAGGATGGAACTTAAATTTAGAACTCAAAGTCATATTGAAAAACAACTTGAAAAGTTGAAGAATGAAGCAAGTTCCACACAAGGGGCTGAAAATTTACAAATCAAGAAAATATAGGCTATCAATTCTAATCTTAAGAGTCAAGTGGGCATCTTGAATAGAACATGTAGACCTTGGTTCATGAATCTACCAAGAAACAAGATGAGTTCAATAAGAAGATGGAAACATTTGTGAATGAAGTAGTTTAAACATGATAAAATGATCAAGATCACTAAAGAACGTGAATTGGCATGTTAAAAGGAGCTATCTACGGTGAAAGAATCCATTAAAGCTTTATCATTAGAGCAATCAAGATGGACGAAGTTATCAATTTGGGAAAGCTACATGGTGATAAGCGTGGACTTGGATTTATGGATAAAAAATCAACTCCCTCAAAAAGCAAGATAACTTTCATGAAAAATACAAGCAAACAAGCACAAAGAAGGACACAAGGTATGAACTATTCCTTCAATCATACTTGTCATTATTATGATGTTAAAGAATATATTAGACGTAAATGTTATGAGTAATATGATGAACAAAGGGACTTATGTTGAAAAGAAACATAGTTCAAGACCTAATAAATCACAAGTTTTTCATAATAGAAATTGATGTCCCTATAGTTAAAAAAGTGCACTCCATCAAATAGCAAGACAACTTTCATCAAAGAAATAAACAAACAAATACAAAGGAGAACATAAGGCACGAACTATTCCTTCATTCTTACTTGTCATTATTGTGGTGTTAAAGAACATATTAGAATTAAATGTTATAGGTGCACTAATATGATGAACAAAGGGGGATGTATGTTAAGAAAAATCATAGTTCAAGACCTAATAAATCACATATTTTTCATGGTAGAAATTTACATGTCTCTAAGGTTAAACATGTGTGGACTGAAAAAAATGATTTAAATGATTTCTATAAGTACATGAATAATTCTAAGAATGTGAATAACAAAAGAACTTGTATGTGAAGAAAAATTCTATATCTAAGATTAAAGATGTTTTGATTGGGACAAGTTCAATGGATGCAAATCCATTGAACAATTTGAATTAAATTGCTTGAAATTTGATTTATGCACCGAAAGTAAAATTTGGGTAATTAAGACCTACTGAATATTCCGTTTTGTGTTTTATGGATGGTTTGGTATTAAAAAAACTAACTTCTTTCTGGAGTAATTTTAAGATTTTGTGCATGTTGTCCTCTAGAATTTTTTGATATGAATCTAACCTTATAAAGATCGTAGAAATATGAGTTATGGTTAGGTAGTTATGATTAATTTATTGTAGTAAGATCATATTAGAAATTATGGTCGAGGTTTAGTGTGTAAACTTATTACGACCTCAACAATCATTAGGTTCCAATTCAAATTTGAAAAACTTTTATGAATAAAAATTGTTTGTCTGTGTCTAGTTTTCACTGTTAAAAGTTTATAATAAAATGATAAGTATTCTAAAAGATATAGACCTAACACCAAACCATGTTCAAATATGAATTTTGCTTAAATTCCTCTTTGTTCTCTTTGCTTGAAATTATCAAACATGATGATTATTTTGAGCATTGAAGGTATTAGCTATTGATTGAACATAAGTTTGATAATGCATGATTCATGAAAAGCTTCCATAATTTTGCAGACTAATGCTCTTTAGATGTATGCATGTTTATATCTTGATTGTGTGAGTATAAATTAAGTTGCATGATTGTTTGATAATTGAAATCATGATTTTTTTTTTTTTTATTAAACTTGTTTGGTACAAATATCTTGTTAAAAGCATTGTTTATGGAAATGACTACCTTTATGAATGTGTGAAGCTACCCGATGTTAGAAAAAGCTACCTTCATAAATGTGTGAAAGCCGTCGTGAAAAGTTATTTGCCTAGAAAATAGTATCAAGAATTGAAAAAAAAAAAAAAAAAACACGAGTATGAAAAATATTTGATATAGGAGAGCAAAAATCATTACTTCATGTGCTTAAAATCCAAAATTCATGTGAAAAATTGAAGTATCCTTTAGATGGAAGCAAGCAAAGAAAAGACACGAAAAGGAAATGAAAGAAAATAAAGAATAACACACACACACATGCACACATAAGCTTTGAAATATTTATTTTTAACTAGTCATTGTATGGGCTATGATTGATTCAAGTTTTGAGATTATATGTGGCTAACAATTGCTATGATTTGATTGATATCATTCATCATGTGCATGGTATGTTTCATATCTCTTGAGTATTAACACATACACATATGAAGCTTGATTGAGTTATTCATTATCTTCTTTTTTTATGTTTTGATATAATTAAGAAACTATAATGCATGATTTCTTAACATTATTGTGTTTTGTGATTCAAGCTCTAGAAATGAATGGTTTAAAATAAATTTTCAAGTGACACAACATTAGTTAAATGCATTAATGTCATGTAGTGATTGTTCTATCAAGTGATATTAATTTGTTTAATTAAGCGTTAAATTTCACAAAGTTGATATCCTTGTTGGCATGGCATGCATGAATGCATTTATGAAATGTTTTTTTTTTCTTATTTATTTCTCTATTTATTAATACCCTGATCCTTGTCTTTGGTTGAGAATGGTGCTTGTAGGTTCACATAAATCAAGAGTAGGAGATTACACATGTCAAAGGTTCATGTATTTTTTGCTTAAGGTTTATTTATTTATTTTATGTTTTTATATTGTTTCTACTCTTCAAATGTTAAAGTTTTAATCTCTTATGTCTGTTTTCCTATGCACTTTTCTTTGCCTCTTTCTTAACAAAAAAGGGAGATAATGTTAGTGAAAACAATCATAGTAGTATATACTTTATAAAACAAGGTAAAAAATGAACCGAAAAAAATATCCATTTCATGCAGCGGAAATTCTCTTGAATCCCGGATTGTTCAACTGGTCAGAGTAAGGCCATCAATTACAGAACAAACCCTCAAATCATAGTGTAAAGGTCTGTCCTTTTTGTTTTCTTTCCGTTTGCTTCTTTTTCTTTGTGTATTTTTCATATGAATGTATTTCTTGTAAAGTGATTTTCATCAGCCTTTTCTATTGAGTTAACTAACATATTCTGGTTGGCAGAGATTGCTTTTCCTTTCTTTTCTTTTCTTTTTTTTAGCAAAAAAAATTCACAAGTTGACTTCATAAGTATTGTTAGAAAATGAGATAGAAATATTCATTTTCATGAATCATTTTGATTGGGTTTTATTTTGATTTTGATAGATCAAAATAGATTCATGTTCTTCTTCGTGAGGATATCGAATTGGCATGATTATAAATCCAAAATGGTTCTTGGGTGAATGAGAAATTGAAACTCAAAGATCACCCATTGGAATTTGAATTAATTGTCATTAAGTATTTTATGTGATTGAAATAATGATAGAATAATTGCAATTGATTTAATGTAATAATGAATTGAATTAACAACTTATTTATTTCATTTCAATTTTAAATGAAATAAATAGTTTTATTTAAATTATGAATGAGAATTGTAATTGAAATGATAATTGATTTCATTGCAATTATATTGGTTTTGAATGAAATAAATTCTTTTATTTAAGTTTGAATTGTAATTGTAACTAAAATTACAATTGATCTCATTTGAATGAAATAATTGTAAGTTTGAATTACAATTTAATTGTGAATTGTATTTGAAATATGGATTTATTAATTAAATAAATCTATAATTAAAACCTCACATTTTTTAATGATATATATTGACATTCTTATTTGGTTAAATGGTTGTTAGCTTTTCTCTCCACATTCAATTCTCTCAAAAAGTTCATCCCTCCTTTCGTGTGATAGAATTCTAATTCAAATTGGTTTGTTGACTTCATAGTCGTTGTATCTTGGGAGACGGACGCACAACACAAATGGTGCGGCGCAAATCTGTTTAAGGATATCGTAGTAATTACGATCCTCGATGATTTCTAAATTTGTGTAATTGTGTATTTTTCAATTCTTTTTTTTTGTGTTTTCTTTTTCTTATTTTTTTTTTTTATTTTTTGTGTTTATTGTTCAATTTGCAATTGTGGTACAAAACTAAAGCGTGTTCTGTTGGTTAATTTTTAATAAATCAAATTTATTAAAACCTTGCAAGTGCACAAATCGTTTGATTGAGTATAGCGACAAGCAAGGGTCGATCCCACGAGGGGTTTCAACTTACTTTAATTTTAAATTTATTAAGACCTAAACTAGAGCAATTAAAATAAATAAAAGGGTTTTTGGAATTAAATTGAGAATAAACTAAATTAATGCATAAAATTAAATAAAAAGAAATCAATGAATAAAAGCTTAGTTAGAATATCCTATACACCACTAAACAATCCCTCAATTTGCTAAAAAGATTAATAAAGCAAATTCATGATAATGCATGATGAAGATATTCACGACAAGGTATGATTAACTCATGTCGTATAGATTCTTCTTTAATTAGTATACAAATCGCATGATATCTACGTAGATGCGTGTATTCCTAATTATAACCTAGCATGATGTCTACTTAGGTTTAATAATTGAAACCCATTAAGCACTAGAAGAATATGAATATCACACAAATCCTAAAACACGATGTCTATTCAAGATATCTATGAATTAATGTCTCTCAATTGGTTCGTAAGCAATTGATTGTTGCAAATAAAGAATATGCCCGTATGATGTGCGGTTTATATTCTCAAAACATAATCCTAAAAATATGTTTCTAAGGTGATCAATCAAAGAAACAAAATAAATAGAATAAAATTAAACTAGAGACATTAATTTCATCATGCAAAAATATAAATCTTTATTGAAAAGATAAACAAATTGAGTTTATGTTTAGGGCTTCAAGTTAGCCTTAACTAATAAACTAACTAAATAAAAATAAAGAAAAGAAAAGATGAAACCGAAGCCTTCAGCCTTGCTCCTCTGCTTCTCTCTCTATCTTCTGATCTCCTTTAATTGAATGGTGAGTGTACCTATTTATAGGCACTCAATCCTTGAGAGACAAGATTTTCTCAATTGAGAAGGATTCCACTTTCAACTTTGATTCAGAATCAAGTTTTGATTTGGAAAGTGAATCTTTTTTATTTTAGGACTAAAACTCTTCCTAATTGCTTAACTCATTTAATTAGGACGTTTCAAGATTTAGGAAACTGATTAGGAATGCTAATAAAGGAAATTCGAATTTTCTATATTTTCCCGTAGTTGTCAAGTCTCGTGACAGTTTGACCTTTAGACACTAACTCAAACCGATGAACCGTCAGTGGCTATAGAAACTAGACATCCGGGGCTTTAATTTGATAGGTTATGCCTCACACAACTCGAACTGTACACTTCGTAAGAGCTCCCGCAAGTCACGTCACGTTTCTACCTAAAATTCTGCAATTTCCTTCTAAAACATTCTCCATTTCCTTAAGCTGCAATTATTCTTCAAAAATCCTTTAATTCCATCATTTTCTTCTCAAAACCTAATTCAAAGCATAAAAACATAAAACAAATTAAAAGTACTAGTTCCACACAAAAACATATCACAAATAATAGGTAATATGAGCATAAAATAATGATAATTAATGACTCAACATGTTCCAGTTAGATTATATTTGTACTCTGTAATTTCCAACAATCTTAAAACAGATTTGGACAAAACTACTTTATTTTACTCAAAGACCATATGGAAACCATGCTTGCTCAGTAATGATCCAGACACTAGATTCTTCCAGATATCTTGTACATACAAGATATCATTCAAAGTTAGCTCCTTCCATGAAGTTATCTTCAAGGCCACTTTGCCTTGGCCTTCAATTGTTGATGTAGCAGAATTACCCATGTATACCTTCTCTTTGTTCTCAATTAGTAAAAAGTAAAAAAATAATACATTATTGGAGCATAAATATCTGATAACACCAGTATCAATCCATCACTCCTTGGGATTTGAACCAACCAGGTTCACTTCAGAAACCACTACAGAGAGAATAATCTCAAACATATATGGTGGAAGACATCTCCAAAGATGTGTTTGAGATTATTCTATCTATAGTGGGTTCTGAAGGTGAACTTGGTTGGTTAACATCCTAAGGAGTGGTGGATTGAAATTGCTACCAAACATGTATGCTTTGATATGAAGTGATTTTGTTTCTACCAACCAACCGAGAACAGAGAGAAAGCGTACATGGGTCATTCTACTACATCAACAATTGAAGGCCAAGGCAAAGTGGTCTTGAAGATAACTTCAGGGAAAGAGCTGACTTTGAATAATATGTTATATGTGCAAGAAATCCAGAAGAATCTAGTGTCCGGGTCATTACTGAACAAGCATGTTTTCCGCATTATCTTTGAGTCAAATAAAATAGTTTTGTCAAAATTCGTTTTAAATTTGTTGAAAATTACAGAGTACAAATATAAACTAATTGGAACACGCTTTAATTTTACACCACAATTTCAAATTGAACAATGAACATAAAAATAAAATAAAAATAACACAAAACAATAAGAAAAAAAAACAATTACACAAATTTAGAAGTAGCCAAGACTAGTAATCACTATGGTGTCCTTAAAACAAATTCATAGCTTATCATCTGTGTTGTGCATCCATCTCCTAGGATACAATGACCATGAAGTCAAGAACCAATTTGAGTTAGAACTCTGTCACACAGAAGGAATGATAAACTTTTTGAGAGAAATGAATATGGAGAGAGAAGCTAACAACCATTCAACCAAATAGGGATGCCAATATATATCATTAAAAAATGTGAGGTTTTAATTGTAGATTTATTTCATCAATAAATCCATATTTTAGTTACAATTCACAATTAAATTGTCATTCAAACTTATAGTTATTTCATTCAAATGAAATCAATTGTAATTTCAATCACAATTGCAATTCGAACTTAAATAAAAGGTTTATTTCATTCAAAATCAACATAATTGCAATGAAATCAATTGTAATTCAAATACAATTCTCGTTCATAATTTAAATAAAACTATTTATTTCACTTAAAATTGAGATGAAATAAATAAGTTATTAACTCAATTCATTATTACATGAAATCAATTACAATTATTTTATCATTGTTTCAATCAAATGAAATACTTAATGACAACTAATTCAAATTCCAATGGGTGACCTTTGAACTTCAATTTTTCATTCACCCAAGAATCATTTTGGATTTATAATCACGTCAATTCGATGTCCTCACGAAGAAAAAAATGAATCTATTTTAATCTATCAAAATCAAAATAAAACCCAGTCAAAATGATTCATGAAAATGAATGTTTCTATCCCATTTTTTGATAGATCCTAATTCCATTATGTATGTTTATTGATATATATATATACATATATATATATAGTTTTATATTTATAAATCTAGGCAGAACATATGGTTATTGAATGAGAATACGATTAAAGCAAATGTTATACTTAATCTTACTCTAGAATTGATGGAATGACATTGATGCAAACACCAAGCTAGATGGATTTTTGGTTCTTAATCTTCTTCTAGAATTCTGTTTCTTTCTTTTCTTTGTTTTTTTTTTTTTTAAATATTCTTCTAGAATTCTTAAATTTATTGAATATTCATTACATCTAAACAACAGACCGAACACCAATTCTCATGCTTCAATGAACACTATAAATTGAATCAATAATTACTTAGATTAATTAGTAATATAAAAGTGGATTGTTATGGTGAAATCCAAGATCTAGCCCTTGCTTTCATTGTTTGCAACTTGTCTATTTTCTCTTTGAATTAGTGAATTTATTTTCTTTTAGCATTTTTTATTTTTCTTTTCATTTAAAGTGCTGAAATCTTTTTAATTATATTTTGTTTTTCTGACTAGATTAAATTTAATTAAATTAACTTACTAATTCTGTATAAGCTTGACACTCATATTTGCTTGGTATACTAGTATTGAGATTTTTAATACATCAGTATTTTACAAGTAAATTCTCTTGTGCTTATAAGTAGAATTACTGGATTCAAATTTAGATATTGAAAAAGTATTGGATGCTTAGAAAATGAACATGCTTTAGCATGAGTCTCCAAGAACATATGTACATTTATATGTCTTTTTAAATTCAAAACGAATTTATTCAAGAAACATAAGCCAAAACAATGTTTGAAATACAATTTGAAATATAATTAAATCAAGATTGACTAAAATTGCTACAAAAACCCAAAGTTGCTAGCTATAAGCCATTTCATTACTCTTTTTAAGAGTGAATTGGTACTTAGCATTGCCCAACTGAGCTAACAAAGAAGAAATATCCCTAATGAAGGGACCTTCAACAACAGAAAAATTCTTAGCCTAAATTGACAAGATAACAAGATGCATAACTGTCTCCACCACTTGGGGCTTGAAATCATGAGCCAAAGCAAACTTTAAATCGTCTTTGAAAGCTAGACATTCAGCCAAAAAATGGGTAAAAAACCAAACAACTTCATAGAAAAAACACATTTAACATCTCATTAATGATCACGGATCAGAGCTCCAATCCCTATAAAACCAGTCACATTACTTGTTGCGAAATCCACATTAAGTTTCAAAGAACCCTAATCAGGTGGCTACTACTTCACATGCAGAACAGGAGAAATTGTTTCAGGCTGAATCCGATCTACTCCACGTGTGGAACTCGAGAAATTCTTAGCTTGAATTGCCAAGATAACAAGATGAGAAATTCTCAACGTGCTAGGCATTCTTAATAAGATCAACGAAAATTGCTCTATTAAAAAGTCTTTTAGTAAGGATTTTACCCAGTAAACAATTTTTCATACCCTCAATTTCACTAGCCAGTAATGAGTCATCCACTCCAATGACATTGTCTTCCTTTTTCAATATTATAAAGGATGACCATATACCGATAATCTCATCCATAAGAGCAACCAAAAACACTAAACAAAAGAAACTCAAAACAAGGATCATCAAAGACAGTTAACATCACTCTCATAGGGAAAACCTAGAGAGAATATTATTGGTAAAAAAGGTGAACCCTCTCCAAGAACATATTTGAAAATTGCCTTTAAAGTTAAAATCTTCTGGTGGCGGAAATTGGGCGGTAATCTATTGATTTTATGCTTATGTCTTTGTTTAGTTCTTTCTTTTGTTTACTCCATAACAAAAAGGGAAAGAAATTTGGGTTTAATTTATGGGCTTAATTAACTGGTATATCTACTTACATATGAAACTAGGTTGTTTTTCCTATAAATAAGTGTTGTGTGTTTTGATAGCCCTTCTAGAGGTTATAACCTTACGTGCTCTTATGCTTATTTTTTTTATTGTGGGGGGTATTTTTATTTAAGATTTGAGCCTCTAAATCTAAGTATTTGTTGTTGTTCTTGATTGTTTTTATGTGTTTTTAAGTATTTCAAGTAAATAAGCTTTGGAAGGGTATTAAAACTCATTAGAGGGATTTCAACATAATTTTAGGCTAGAAATGGAGTTGATCGGGCAGACAATAAAAAGTCTTGCTACTTGCACCTACTCGTTAATGTCAACATGTGTAATTGGTGATAGCTATTGGAAAGGACCCACGGCTAACAACCGTTGTTTGCATCTCGCGAAAGTAACTAGCGTATACTGCTAGAGAGCAACCGCCGATTGTAGCCACTAGTTGCAACCTATGGCCACAACTAGCTAGAAGAATGCAATTTTTAGAACAAAATGCGACATTTGAATAGTTTGAACTATCAATAGTTGTGACCACGACCAGTACTAACGGTTAAAGGCTATTTCATCATTTAACAAATCAAACCTTAATGGGAGAGCTATAAAGAAAGACCTATTGCTAGCTAGAGGGGGAGGTTTGAGGGCAGAGGATAAAGCCCTAGTGCTCCTCCTCTCAATACTTGATTCTTACCGTTATTTCACCTCCACACACCTTCCAACCAAACCCACCAACATCATTAATTTATTTTTTGGAGAGAAAGCGTTGCAAGAGGGGAGAAGAGGATGTAAAGATTCTAAGTTGGAACAGAGGAGCTCCATGAATTCAAACTCGAATGATGACCATGAAGATTCATGGGTTATATCTTTAACTTCTCTTTGTAAATGTATTATCTCCATTTTGTATGTAAATGTTGTGTCTATATATATATATATGTATGTATATATATGTATGTATGTGTGTATGTATGTATGTATGTGTACTTTGTGCTTAGATGATGTTGGGTTTTAATTAAATACAATGGATTTGATTATTATTTGCTTGACGGTTGATTGTGTATGTTGAGTAGGCATTCTAGTTCTTAATGCTTGTAAATCATTAGCCACCATTTGCATTATTTAAGGTTGTGAACTGAGATCAAGAGGAGATGCCCATAATGTGCTTGATAAAATACTTACCCTAGGTTTAAGAGATGAAAATAGGGGTCGCTCGTGTAATAGATAAGTAGATCACGAGTCACTTAAATGACAGATGGGTATTCTCATCAACATAGATAAATCTACTTAGGTAATAAATTATCTTGAACTTAATAAACTCTTGTTTATTCGACAGGCATCAAAAGTTAGGTGATGTTATATGAGAGTATATTGAATGCATTATAAGAAAAGATGTATTAAAAGAATTTGTGATAAACTAGCAACAACATAACCATTATATTCAATGTTATGATCATCAATTTCTAGACATGCAATTCTAGCACATTTATACTTTATTTATTTTCATTTAGGAATAGTTTAATAATTGATTCACACATCCTTATAGAGAAGATCCTGCAATTACTATATGATATATATTCGTGCACTTACGAGGTTTATTATTTAAAATGGATACTAAAAAGTAACTAACAATTATGTAATTGATTTTTCTAATGGGTTGTCAAGAATTTAAATATCATGGATTTAAAGGGAGTATATAATTAAGAGAGCTGACCAATTAAAGAGAAGTACTTTTATTTATAAGTTGTTGCTAGTGGGGAGCCCAGAAAAATTAATTTTAAGTTAATATAAATAAAATGTACTAATATTTAAAAAGTAAGTTATTAAATCAAACTCAAACATCTACTATAATGGTATTAAAAATTTAAATATAAATAAACATCAATTTTGTGAATCAAATAAAATAATAAATATATAAAACATCTATTCTTTACTTAAAAAATCTTATGCAAGATATTTATTAAGTAATCAATCTAAAGAAAATTTGGTTTTATATTGACCCAAGTAATTTGTCCTAAAAAAATAAAATTCAACAGGCTATACATAATATAAGTATAAAAGAGTTGTAGAAACAATGATAAGAATGCTGAGGAAAAATGTTTTAAAAAGTATTAATATTTGTAAGAGTATTTTGTAATTGCTTAATTATATCATTTTAAGTAATTTGATGTATGGATATGTTAGTAATTAAAAGTTTTATTATTATTTTTTTTAAAAAGGTGTAGGGAAAACATTTTTTGGTGACAATAGAATCATCTATCTGTAATTCTCATAAAATGCAATACGTACAAAAATAAATATAAAATTATGACTAGATAATTAATAAAGAGGTGTAAATCATATATCAATATATATAAATTAAAATCTAGATAAAATAAATCTCCTAAAATTAGAAGAAAATGCATATAATGAATATATAATTAAATTACAAAAAATTAAATTCTAGATAGGATGCCCTAAATTGATAAAAATATATGTAATTAATATATATAATTGAGTTATTGAAAAAAAGGCATATTCTAAAAAACCCTAACTTTTGCCCAAATAAGAAACTACCCCCCACAGTTTCTTAATTAGCATTTTTTGACCCCATCCTTTAATTAAAAAAGGAAACAACACCCCACCGTTATCAATTCCATTAGAGGTAGGTCATTGTTGTTAGTGTATGAAGGGTAAAATAGTAAATGAAAGTGATAAGTAAATGTAAATTAATAAAAAATAAAAAACCAAAAAAAAAAAAAGAAAATAAATAAAATAAATAAAACTTTAAGACTTTATTATTATTATTTTTTTAAAATGATTGATCTCCACTGTCGATCTAAACGATGGAGATCAAATTAAAAATTAATTTTATATAAAAAAAATTTACAAAAAAAATTAATAGCCACTCACCATGTTTAAGCTTTGCTCTCTCTTTCTGCCCACCCACCCATAAACACCATCTCTCTCTCTCTCCACCTTTCTAGCCACTAGTCACCTATAGCTGTCACGTCTCCTCCCATCTTTTTCTCCCTTGCTCTCGACCCCCATGGCCCCATGTCTTCTGCATGACTAAATAGACCTTCTCTCACATCATCTATGCCCTTCTCTCTTCCCTTTTCTCATCTCTCCCCTCTCCTCTCGTTTTCTCACCATTATGCCCTCGCCGTGGCCTTTCTCTGCCTCTTCCACACCCTTTCCTATAACTCCCTTGCCCGTTGCTTCGTTTTCCCTTATTCCACTGATGCTTGCTATGTCTTCTACACCATTTGCAGGGTTATCAATGACAAGCTTACAACTCCGGTCGAGTTTAGAGAGAAATTGGAGAGATTATGGTAGGATTTGATTGGATTTCGTTGGCGAATTGTTGTGGGGTTCTTGGCTTTATTATTTTTTTTTTCTAGATTTTTTTTTTTTTTAAAAAAAAAATTAACTTGGATTGTGTTTAATTCTTAATGCAATATTTGTAAGAATACAAGTTAATTGATGTGATTTTGTTTCATGTTAGGGTTAACCATGTTCAATCTGGTTTTCGTTGCCGAATTATTCTTTTTATTCCGAAGAAAATTTTAAAAAAGAAAAAAAATCATTTAAGTCCCTAAGTTTTGGGAAATGATCAAATTTTTAACTATATTTCTAAAAAGAACAAATTGGACCTTAGCTTTTCGGAAAAGTATCAAATTAGTCACTTCCATTGGTCAATTAACGGTCAAACCTAACAAAAAATATGAAAGACAAATTTAATCTAGACTCAGTTAAAACAGATGAAAAGATTATTATAAATATTACAATAATATATAATTACCAAAAACCCTTGATAAGCTTTCATGCAATTTCCATAAAATTACAGTTTTACTCTTAAACAATTTTTGTGTGTGCATAGCTAGGTCTAAGAGTCTTGATGTATATTTATTTATTGTAAAATTATCATTTTACCCTTGCAATAAAAATTTTTCTTAAATCTTTTAATAAAAATGTGATTTTGGATTTTGGATTTTGGATTTTTGATTTTTATTTTAGTTTTTGCCTCACGCTCCAATTTTTCATATCTTCTTTTTTTTTCTTTCTTTTTTTTTTTCTTGGTAGTTTCTGCTCCAGTTGATAATTTTTGCTCCATGTTTTTTTAAACTAATTTTTGCTCCATCTATTTAATATTTTTTTACAGTTTTTGCTTTTGCTTCATTTGTTTAAATATTTTTGCTGTATCTATTAATTTTTTCCAGTCTATAATATTATATATTTCAAATACACATATTTATGGTATAATTGGTATTTGCATAAGGATGATATTCATATATAAGAAATGACTTTTAATGTTGGATGCGTGATGTTTTGACATTGATTGAAAAAACATTGAAATTAATAATGCGTGGACCACGTACCTATGCAAATGAGAACAAAATAGTAAGAAATGTGACAATAACATGTGGTTCAAACATGCAACACAGTTTGCAAAACAAACATACAACAATCATTGGCGTTTTTATTGCCACAAATGTGAACATAAATACAATACTAAAATTAGCCACTATATAATTTCAAAAAAAAAAAAAAAATAGCCACCATATCCTCAACATGTGGTCCAAATATCCAGTAGTTGTTGACACCAAATTGTTAACATCTAACGAAAAAAAAAAAAATGCAATTTCCATACCTCCAAATAAACATATAATACTGCATGCATGACAGCAAATATATCTACAAACCGTCAAAAGTCATAATTTCACAAAAAAACATATAATATTGCATGCATATTGTCCCAAAAATATACCATCATACTGTCAACACCCTTAATTGCAAGCGTAACAGTAGATATGTTTGCAAAAGCTATAAAAACCATGCAAATGTTTAGTGTGGTATCCAAATCTAACAAAAACCATGCACCAACCTTAAGTCATTGTGCAATAACCATATTGTAATATTCAACAATTTAAATACAAAGTAACTACAATCCTCAAGATTGGAAAATGAAACCTATCTGCGAGCAAATATCATAAACAAGTGGTGGTCCATATCTTGCCTATCCAAAATAACATGTGAATAAATAAGTTACCTTAGATATATGATAGAAAGCCTAAAATTTTGAGAGTATGAACATACCTTGCAGATGATGATTCTTGTAAGGTAGTCTTCCCTTTTCCCTATGCAACACCTTTCTTTCCTTTTCCATTTGCACTAGTTTTCTTTCCTTATATTAAAAAATCAAAACTAATGTTAAGCTTCAGCTTATATAAACAACTAAACATGCAATCAGCAAAATGCAAATGAAATTAATATTACTAGAGTTGGACAAGTTTTTTTGTTGTGGCCAAGGATTTTACATTTGTTGCAGCTGCCTGAAAAGGTCTTTGATGGTGCAGGGGGTTCATCTTCAGCCTTTTTTCTTGCCTTTACAGGCCTCCCAGTTTTAGCCCATTTTTGTGGAGGTTCAATAGGCTCAGTTGCGAATTCATGCCATCTAGACTCATTTAGAATAGGGTTGATACTGCCATTGTAAGTCAGTTGCATTGCTTCTTTTGAGCAATACCAATTTTATGATCTTCTACTTTCTCATTTCGATAGATTAAAAAGCAATAACATGCTTACATAGCAGTCCACTCAGTTGCCATTCCCAACAATCACAAACTTTCTTGTCAATATTCACTAAAATCTTCTGCTACCTACCTTAAATAGTTTCATACCACTCTCCTCTCCCATTCAATACTATTAATGTTTTTCCCTTCTTCTCATTATTCTCCAACTTTTTTCTTGCATATGGTGTGATAGAAACTTTCTTCTTGATCTCACCCCATTTTTCACAATATCTCACCATCATTCTCCTTTTCAAATGCTCAAAGAGACTAAGAATTGGTTTTTCCCTTTATTCCTTTACCTAACTATTGAAGCTTTTAGACATGTTGTTGGTAATGTGGTTTGACTTGATACGTTCATCGAATGCATGTCTAGCCCATTTCCCCATAGGTTCTTCATTAACCAGCCAAAGGAATGCATCATAAGTGTTCTTTTTAATTGACTCCAATATATCCCGATAAGCTGCCACACTTGTAGCTCTAGATGCTGTCCATAATTTCTCAATAAGTGAAACACTCTTGAAAGCAGTCTTAAAATTAGCCATCATATGTCTGAAACAGTATCGACTTTCCATAAGTGGCCACACCTTAGCTAATGTTGCCATATAACCTTTTTGTCAGTCACTCATAAAACATATGACTTTGTTATAATACTAATCTAATGATTCATTCAACAACCTTAAAAATCAAATCAAACTGTCTAACGTTTTCGACTGACAAACACCAAAAACAAGTGGAAAAATTCCACTATCACCAGCCAAAGCTACAGCATTAAGCATAGCCCCCTTAAATTGACTCGTCAAGTGGCATTCGTCAATACCTATCAATAGTCGACATCCTTTAACAAACCTTTCTTCCATGACCTTAAAGCTAAGGAAGAAGCTTTCAAATTTCGCAATTGGTCCTACACTATGATTGACAGAGACCTTTACAACTGACCTAAGATTCATGGATAGAATCGCATTTGCATACTTTTTGACCTTGCTATATGATTCGACATGATGTGCTTTCGAATTTTTCAAAACCACCCTCTTTGCACGATATATGACTTGATATTCGCAATGGACCCCATATCTTTCCATCAGTTTGGCTTGGATAGTTTTGCTATTGATCTTAGGATCTGTTTCAATGGAAGAAGCTATAACTAAAGCAACCCACTTCTTGTTTGTTGTCTTGTTTGTAACCACCCTCGCACATATGTAGTGAGAACTAGAGATACTTTTTACCATCTAAGTCACTCCATCTTGTAATTTCGAGGTATGCACTCTCCAATCACAGCTCTCGTCTCTACATATCACAACATATCACCAATTGTCATTCTTCACTTTTTTCAATTGAAAGCCTTTTTGGATTGCATACCTGCTGATAGCATCCTTTACTGATTGCATACTGCCAAACACATGTCCCTCCTTCAAATTCAAACCCATTTGGATTAGGTGCCCAGTAATCTGTACTACACTATTGAGCCATTCTAGTCAACCCTTCTTCATTTTCATCAAATGACATAATGTGTGTCTCATTCCCATCTAGACATAATATGCTTGCCCAATCTCTTCATATGATTGTTCATCCTTGTCAACTAAACTAACCATTATCCCATCATTTGAATCATTTTCATCCCTGCAATCTTCATCTGTTGAACTGTTTGACTAAGCTTGTTCTTTAACTAGTTTTTCTTTGACAAGTGTTTCCCTCTCTTCCTTCCATGGCAATAATAGTCTCTTAGGCACATAGATGTGTACAGAAATAGGTAACAATCTCAATTCGAATTCAATCTTTGTTAACTTTTCATATTTATAACTTTTCAACACGAACATCAATCGTTCATTCGAGTCCACTAGAATTCGATTCCTATTCCAAGGAAATGTCACAGACAACTCCCATTGCTCCCATTCCTTTATTGGTTCATCCCTCCATGCATTTTTAGATTTGTTAATGATATTAATAACAATACAATCCCTCGGACACAGGATTGATAAGTCAATATCATCATCACCAAGCTTAACGAAATCTCGAAATGAGCTCATAGGACCTAAAAAACATAAGCAAATACAGAAAAGTAAATTTAGAAATGTAGGCCACGTGGTGTAAAAGCATGCACCACCGGTGTACAAAAAACACTCAAAAATGGCCAAAAATGCCATTAAACAAGCTTTACAAGCAACGCCTTTTCAAAAACATTCAAAACCCAACCATACACCAGTGTATACATGCAAAGACCAACGTAAACATGCATACATGCAAAGACCAACGTAAACATGCATAACCAGTGTGCAACAACATACACCACCAATATACAAAAACACACAAAAACCAACCATACATCACTATACAAAAGCAAGCAAAAACCAACTCAAACACGCATAATAACTATTCACGCCAACTATAACAAACACCAGTAAACAGTACCATGCAAAATCCCCTACCAAGTTACTCCCAATGTCATGTAAAACCCATATAACAAACCCCCAAAACACCATTTCTTTCTTTCACACAAAAAAAAAAAAACCTTACAATCCAGTTTCAAAAACCTTAACCAGTCCAACAATTGTACATAACAAGTAAAACATAGTTTTTGGTGAATAATAAGGACAAACCCATGTTCATAAGGAATTTCTTAGTAAAAGCCACAAAAAAATTAAAAGGAAAAAACCCAACAGACTAAAATTTACAATCTAAAAACCCTAATAGACTCACCTGAATTGATGAAGACATTCATTACTCCTCGAGAAGTTGATTGAACGGTATCCGAGGTGTGGGTTGATAACGGGTGAACGGGGTGCGGATTGATAGTAGGTGAACAAGGTCGGGTTGACAGTGAGTTAACGAATGGGTGTGGGTTGTTGAAGGGGTCGAATGGCTGTAAATGGGTAACTGTCAAACGGTGACGGTTGTGGGTGAACGAGTATGGGTTGTTGAAACGGGGTGGGGATGAGTCTTTGAAATAGGGTGGGGTGTGGTTCTTTGAAATGGGGTGGGGTGTTGTTGAGAGTTCTGTTGACTGTTAAGAGTATCTGGTCATAATTTAAATAGTGACTTTTCTTTTTTGAAAAAAAAAAATTAAAATCACTTTTTTTTTTTCTCATTTTTCCCACTTAACACATGTCATCATCCCGCATTATGATTAGAAATGAAAATTTTACCCCCATTTAGTTGACCAATGGGAGGGAATAATTTGACAGTTTTTTGAAAAGTTAAGATTCATTTTATCATTTTTGACAATATAGTTAAAAATTTAATCATTTTCCAAAAGTTAGAGACTAAAATGATTTTTTACCTTTTAAAAATTAATTTTTTAAACAAATATAAATATAAATATTTCTTTTTAAATTAATCCCTACCTTCATGAATCATGTGATGGATGGTGGAGATCTTTTTTTTTTTTTTTCAATTATTTATTATTTTTTAATTTTGTATTATTTTTTATAATCATTAAATTAATTTTTTTATTAATTTTCTTTTTTAATTTTGATTTTTAAATTTTATTTTAGTTAAGTTTGTCTTGATTTTTTAATTTATTTTGTTAATTTTAAATTAGGGGTAAATAGGTCATTTAATTTTTTTAATTATTTATTATTTTTAATTCTTAATTATTTTAATAATTATTTAATTAATTATTTTTCTCTTAATTTTGTTTCTAAATTTTGATTTTTAAATTTTATTTGATTAAGTTTATTTTGATTTTTTAATTTATTTTAGTTAATTTTAAATCAAGGGCAAATAGATCATTTATTGCATGTGTCATAGTTATCTTTTCTAACAACAACACTAACAGAAGAGTGGAAAATTGCTAATTACAAAATTATAGGGGATAGTTTCTTATTTTAGGTAAATATTGGGTTCGTTTGTTGGAAAATGCCCTACATTAAATATGATTGATTGACTGGGGCCATGGCACCTATGGGCTCCCCCTCCCTTTGCCACTTGGTTGCACTCGTCACGTGTTTCCGCTTTCGAGTGTGTTTGCTGTAGAGAGGAGACAGTACTTGCTTTTCAAAAAAAAAAAAAAAACACTTGATTTTATTTTTTATTAAATTGATTAAATAATTTTTTTTGAAAAATTAGTGATCAAAATCAACTTATTATGAAAACAATATATAAAAATTAAATTGATTAAACATATTAAGTGGTTTTTTCTTTTAATTCTTTGTTTTATTACTGATGTGGAGTAATATTGACCAACTATGTTTTATTATTTATTCAATGATCATAATTAAAAGGATGAAATTATTTTTACACCCTAACTAAGAAACGGTGATCAATCATTACTTAATGGGGCAAAGGGATGTGAGTGTGATTAAGTCAATGGTTTAGGGTTAGGTGCAAATATACGTAAAGTTTTTTCAAATATCAAAATTATTAAATAATTGGAATTAACTTCTCAAATCAATGCCAACCGAGCCTAAGAGTTCCTTTATTTATATTACGAGAAATTCAAATTTTAGGTTTTCCAGATAAATCCTTTTGAGCTCTTTTAAACCATTAAACTATCAAAAGTATCTTTATATTATTTTACAAATTATAATACACTATTTCCAAATAAAATCGATAATAATCATATTCAACTAAGAGGTCGTTTGGTTTTTTCACTTATAATTTAATGGTGTTGAATTGCACTCATTTAATTTGTTTTTGTTTTTATTTTTGTTTTTGGCTTTTTTTTTTTTTTTTTTTTTTTTTTGAGATGGTTAAACCACTTAAAAGTACTTAAAAATAATTGAAAAAAACAAAAAAAACAAAGTTAGAGGTTGTTTGTTTCTTTCACTTATAACTTAGGAGTTGTTTGTTTTTATCACTTTTCACTTAATGGATCTAAATTACACATTTTAAGTGATTTTTGTTTGTTTTTTTAAGTGTTCAAACCACTTAAAACTACTAAAAAATTACTGAATATAAAAAGCTACAATTTTTGACTTTTCACTTAATGACAAATCACTTAATGATTTTTTATATATATTCTTCCAAATCTATAATTCCCAAAATAACATATTTCCAAATTAGTTTTGATTTTACATTATACAGATTTATTTTAAATGTAATCAATGAAATATTATAATGACTAAAATATATATTACTTTATAGTTTCAACTTTTGTTGTTATAGTTCTTTAACTTAAGAACATTTTGTTTATTTTTATTTAAATATATAAATTTAATTTACTTTATTATAGTAATTTATTTTTGTATATATAATTTAAAAAAATTACGTTACTATAATAATTAATTATATTTTAATTATGAATAAAAAATATTATTAATATATACATAAAAGTGTTTTAGTATTTTTTAAATAATTTATTATAATTGTTTGTATTATATTAAATGAAGTTTCAAAACAACTGATATTGAAAGAATATAAACGTTAAATTAATAGTTTTCAGACAATTTTAATTTTAAAAAACAAACGAGATTACTATACATTCAGAGATAAAGGAAAAAAACAAAACAAACATGTCATTCAAATTTAAGATTTCAGTCACTATTCACTATTCAGTATTTAACAGCACTGTTCAGTATCAGACAAAAAAACAAATGACCCCTTAGTATACTTGAATTGTACTCATTTTAGTCGTTTTTATTTTTGTTTTTATTTTTTTAAGTGGTTAAATCACTTAAAATTATTTAAAAATAACTAAAAAAAAAAAAGATTTAGGAGTCATTTGTTTTTGTTTTTAAAGACTGAACAATATTGTTGAAGACTGAAGACTGAATAATAACTGGAACCTGAAATCTAAATAATATATATATATATATATATATATCTATTTTCTTATCTCTGAATATATAGTAATTTTGTTTGTTTTTAAAATTAAAATTGTTTGAAAGTTAGTAAATTGATATTTATATTATTTTACAATTAGTTATTATATAAATTTATTTAATATAATACAAACAATTATAATAAATTATTTAACAAATATTAAAACACTTTCATGTATATATTAATAATACTTTATTCATAATTAAAATATAATTAATTATTATATTAAAGTAATTTTTTTAAAAAATTATATATAAAAATTATTATAGTAAAATAAATTAAATTTATGTATTTAAATAACAATAAACAAAAAGCTATTAAATTGAATTACTATTACAAAAAAAATGAAATTGTAAAATAATATATATTTTAGTTTTTGCAATGTTTCATTAATTACATTTAAAAGAAATCTATATAATACAAAATTAAGACAAATTTGAAAATATATTTTTGTGAGAAAGATAGATTTAAAATAATATATTTAAAAAACAATTAATTGATTGACATTCAAATAGAAGTTAAAAATTACAGTTTTCTTCTTTCAATGATTTTTGAGTGGTTTTAAGTGGTTCGATTATTTAAAAAAAAAAAAAGAACAAAAATCACTTAATAGATGTAATTTAGACTCATTAAGTAAAAAATGGTAAAAACGAACGACCTATTTGAATTCTTTACTTTTAACTTAATTACAAATTACTTTATGATATTTAAGATATTTTATTATAAGTCTATCATCCCCAAAGTAATTAACATATTTTTAAATTTATCCTAATTTTATATTAAAAATATTTTTTATTCCTAATACTTACATGAACATAACCATCTTATCCCAAACTTTCTAAAATTGGACTATCATATTTTAATTTATAATTTAAATATTTACTTTTTTATTTGTTTCTTATATATAATTCAACTCGATAATCATTTCTTTATTTTTATTCAAATATATAAATATAATAAATTCTATTATACTTTTTAATATATTTTAGTTATGAATACAATAGTACTATAATTATTTGTTTTTAATTGTTTGTATCATATTGAATAAATTTCATAATAACTAACAGTATAATGATATAAATGTTAAATTACTAGTTTTCAGATAATATTAACTTTAAAAAACAAATAAATTTATAAAACATTCAGAGGTGAGGAACAAAAAACGTATAATTCAGATTTCAAGTTGCGGTCACTATTCAGTTTTCATTAAGTTTAAACACTATTAAATTTTCAGATAAAAAAAATAAACGAATCCTTAAAATTTATCTATTATTTTTAATAGATTGACTATGTAAAGGCTCATTGAAAATTAAATAATCAAAATATTAAAAATTTTCTTCAAAATCTCTACTCATAAAAGCTTTCACTTTTTTTTTTTTTTGAAATTATTAAAGCTTTTACTTTCAAAATGTCTATGTTTAAAAGCTTTATTTGAAATTCTCTCAAATGTACCCTTGTTAATTCATTATTATTTATTTTATTTTATTATTAAATGTTAAATTAATTGTTTTAGACAAAAGCAGTAACTGGTTGTAATAGTATTACAAATGAATTATTAGTTAGGGGAAACTTCATTTTAGTCCCTAAGGTTTGACGAAATATCAAAATTTTAAACATCTATTGGAAACAGCTCTTTTAATCCCTAACTTTTTCAAAACTCTTCAAAATAATCCAAACCGTCAGTTGAAAGAGATGGAAAAAGCAAAATGACTCATTTGCCCCTAAGTTTGGTTTTACCCCTAATTAAATAAAAATATTAAAAACAAATAAATTAATACATAATCAAAAGTTTTTTTATTTAATTAAAAAAAGAAAAATAATTAATAATAATAAAAAAAAAATCATCATACCATTTTTCTCTCTTTTTTTCTCCACATCATCTTTTTCTCTCTTTTCTTCTTCATCTCTTCCATTCTCTCCTCTCTTCTTCTTCTTCTTCTTCGTCTCCCTTTCCTCTCTTCTTCTTCGTCTCCCTTTCGGTGGAACCCAGAACCAGCGGTGGTTTTGGGTTCGGTGGAACCCAGAACCAGCGGCGGTTCTAGGTTCGGTACTGGTTCTGAGTTCCACCGAACCCAGAACCGTCGCTAGTTCTGGGTTCGGTGGAACCCAAAACCGTCGCTGGTTCTGGGTTCCACCGAACCCAGAACCACCGCTGGTTCTGGGTTCCACCGAACCCAGAACCGTCGCTGGTTTTAGGTTCGATGATCGAACCCAGAACCAGATCTGGGTTCGTTGGTTCTGGGTTCGAATCCAGAACCAGAGATGGATTCTGGGTAACCCAGAACCAGATACCTCTCTGGTTCTGGGTTCTGGGTAACCCAGAACCAGACTCTAGTTCTGAGTTCGATACCAGAACCAGTGTCACTGGTTCTGGGTTGATCGAACCCAGAACCAAAGGCTGGTTCTGGGTTGATCTCTGGCGTTTGTAGTTGATGTTTGTGGTTAGTTTTTTGGTTGATGTTGGGGTTTGACAGTTGATGTTTGGGGTTGATAATTGTGGTTTGATGAATCTGTTGAGTGTTTGTTATGATTTATGGTTTGATCAATCTGTTGAGTGTTTTGTTTTTGTATTTTTTGGTAAATTTTTTTGAGGATTTGGATTTACATATTCTGGTTCAAACCATTTGTTTGAATCCAGATTTTTTTAAAAAAAAGTTGCCAAATTTTTTTTTTTTTCAGTTTTTCGAATTTTTTTTATAAATAATTTTTGATTTTTTAAATTATTTTAAATGTTTTATAGGATTAAAATCTCAGCCGTCCACGTGTCACAATCTTAGCATCTTATATGAAAAGACCATTTTACCCTTTTCATCCAAGCCTTCTGTTACTGTTGACTGTTAATTGACTAACAATTTGGACTATTTTGAAGAGTTTTAGAAAAGTTAGGGATTAAAAGAGTTGTTTCCAATAGATGTTTAAAATTTTGATATTTCGCCAAACCTTAGGGACTAAAATGAAGTTTCCCCTATTAGTTACTATCGAGTTTTAACTACTTATATTTAGACAACGTATAAATTTAGAAAAAGTCTAGTGAAATTTATTAAGAATTTTGTAATCTATAACTAAGGCTGGACACTTGGGTGTTTGGTTTGGTTCCAAAGGGAACTGAACAGAACCAAAAACTCTTGGTTCTTGAAATCCATGACTGAATACCTCTATTTTTTAGTGTAAAATCAAGATGAATTGAACATGATTAGATCGGATCGGTTTCTCAGTTTTGTCTTTCCCTTTACAAGAAAGCCCAAAATATCAAAAACAAAAATCAACAAAACATGGTGTGTCATAGAAATCAAAACCAAAAAGCCAAATCTTGAAGATTCTAGATTAGAAACATAGATTCCCCTAACAACAAAGCCAATAAACCCAAATCTTGAAGAAATCAAAACAAAAAATCAACAACGAAGGAAGCCCACAAAAATCAACAAAAAAAGTCATCACTAGAAAACCAACAAACCCAAATCAGAAAAGCCATTCAAATGGCAAAAAATAAAAACCAAGCCCAAATTATAAAAGTCATAAAAATCAAAACACCAGAAGAAAAAAACAAGAAAGTGAGATACGGGTGTTGATGAAGAAAAAAACAAGAAAATGATAGGGTTTTGCAGCAACGTTTGGTAAAAAGAGCTCAAGAGAAGGGTAGGGTGTGTTGGCAAGGAAGAAAACTTAGGGTGAGAGAGAGAGGGAAGGGAGGTGGGTGGTGAGAAAAGCTAATGAGAAAGAGAGGTCTGGTGACAGAGAATGACTGATGAGAGAAAGTGAGTGAAAGTGATATATGAAGACTCTAGAATTTAAGGTCCAGTTTATATTAGGGGACATGAAAAATTACGCATGTGCCCTAATAAAATTATATGTATACCTTTATACTATCAGTTTATCGGATCAGTTCGGTTTTGGATACTCAAAATGAAATCAAACTAATAAATATGATGTTTTCTAGCCATGGGAACCAAACACTCTTAATTTAACTATGAAAATAGAATCAAACACCCACAGATCGATTCGGGTCGGGTCATTCGGATCGGTTCTATGTTTTCATACCCACCCCTATCTATATCATTAATTAAAGGATTAATCCTATTTTCCCCTTTATAATTTGACATAATACCAAAATCTCTAAGTAGTTTTGAAAATCGTTAATATCTCTCTTGTCAATTTGTGAAATAAATCAAATACCCCAATAGTTTGTTAAAATATCCAAAAAAACCTCTTGCAATCAAAATTGATTTTAAAAATTAAAGTTTGACTGTTAATATAGAATGATAAAATTATAGGGCTACTTTGGTCATTTCAATCTTTTGGTAACGGTTGTAATGGCAGGGGGTAGAATGAGATTCCACAATTATAGAACGGTAATTAGTGATTATGTTAAACATTAAGGGTTACAGTGGTATTATGCCTTGATTAAATAGTGTATAATAGGCATATGACGTAGTGTGCTACAGTGAAGGTTGAGTTGTAATTGTCATGGCCCATGAGATGAGAAACACGTGACATGATAGTGACTGTTGCCGACCAGCTCAACTCAAAACACTTGCAACAACTGATCTTGCGTGATAGAGAGATGTACTAAAGGTGGTAATAATTGAGGAGAAGAATTAAGATGGGAAGATTAATAGTGGAGAAGGCAGGAAGCCGGCCACCATGGGTGGGGTTGGCAGCTGCTGTGTGGGTTGAAATGTGTGCTGGGAACGGTTACAACTTCCCTTTGTACTCATCCACCTTGAAATCAGTGTTGGGTTTCAACCAGCAACAATTAACTCTTCTGGGTGTGGCCAGTGATATTGGTGAAAATGTGGGTTTGCTTCCAGGAATTGCTTGCAACAAGTTACCACCTTGGGCTGTCCTTCTTCTCGGTGTTGTTTTTTGCTTCTTGGGTTATGGTGTCCTCTGGCTTGCTGTCAGCCAGACCATCTCTTCCTTGCCTTTTTGGCTGGTAAGTTTCTTCTTCTATGTGTACTGAATTCTGGAATTGATTGGATGGAACTTTTTGTCTCTGGGTTTCATTGGTCAATAATTTCATACATACATACATACATATATATATATATATATATTCATAATTTTCAAGTGGCCTCAACTGTGGTTCTATTGATCGATGGTTAGTTTAGTTCATCATTGTTTGTGCCTAGGTCTGAATGCAATAAATTTTTCTATCAAATTGGATATATCTGCAAATACGGAATGGCTTATATTTGATTAGATCTTGAGGATCACAACATTTGTGCAGGATTGCTACCTTCCTGCTAATTTGCCTGTCTTAGTTTAGACATAAATTAAATGCAAGCAACTTTAGTATGCTAATGATATGAGAAATTGGGGGTGAGCAGCTTCATGTTCGGTTCAGTTTCTTGAACCGAACCGATTTTTTTTTGGGAACAAGGAAATTTTGAGGATTGAAACACCCTCTTTTTCTTTACATGACCCGATCCGAACACCCTTATTTTCTTTACATGACCTGAACCAAACACCCGAAATCGGTTCAGTTTCAGGTCAGTTCAGTGGGTTCATATTTTTTGTGCCCACCCAACTTTCTTAAACTCGTCTCTGATTGCTTCAGAAGCTTTGGTTTGCTGAGTAGAAAAAATAGAAATTGGTGGATGCTTGATGTTTTGTCAAGGACAAGGTCTCATTCCTCTGCCCATAATTCAAAATTATAAATTGGTGGTTAGTCTTAAACTATATAAATATATTTAACACCAAGATGAAACCAGATTGATTTGGAGTATCACTTTGAGCGATGATGTTGGGTATGAACGAGATGGTGTTGATGTTTGATCCATGAACTTTGATCTGGGTATTGTTGATTCATGATTGGATGTTGTTGATGCCTGATGCCCAGGCCCTTATGACCTTTGCAAGAGTGCCAGTGCTTTCCCATGTAGTGCAATGAGAAAGGTGAACTAGACAAACCATTCAATAGCATTGCCTGCTTTGAGCTTTCTTTCTTTTACTGGATCAGTTGACAGTCCTTAACAGATCATCAAAGTGACCGTGACACAAATTTATGGATCATCTAAATGCCCTAGTGAAATTAGAGCATGTTTGCCTTTTATAAGTCTTTTAACCGAACTACCTTAGGATGACTGTACGATCAAAAGCATGCAATTCAGGAGGACCATATTCCTTGAAATTGAGTTCGGATTTGTAACTACCGTGGGTGGAATTTATTTATTCTTAAGCACATATAAATTTTTTTATGATAAAAAGAGAATTGCTGCCACTACTACTTGCAAAAGAAATTTAGAAAAGTTCACAATTCAACATACAAAAGTTCCACCAAGATAATACTTGTCCCTCATTTCTCTTCATTTTAAACACACATCACAACTGGAAGTTGAGGTTTTACACAAGACATTGCTTACATGATTCAATTACATCTCATCTTGATACTGATCCTCTTCGTCCTCATACTCTTCCTCCTTGTCTGCTGTGGCATCTTGATACTGCTGGTATTCGGACACCAGATCGTTCATGTTACTCTCAGCCTCAGTGAACTCCATCTCATCCATGCCTTCCCCTGTGTACCAATGCAAGAAAGCTTTTCTCCTGAACATGGCTGTGCATTGTTCGCTCACACGCCTAAACATCTCTTGGATGGAGGTGGAATTGCCGATGAAGGTCGATGCCATTTTAAGCACTTATAAAATCATGTACCTTTTTAAATGGAAAGACACTTATGTCTGATTATAGAGTTGGTGGATTAGGAAAAACAGAAAAAAACAAAAAAGAAGGGACATAACAGAGCAGTGAATTAAAAGGGCTTAGTCAACTTGTTTGTACATATTCTTGCATGTAAAAGATTGGTCCCTTTGGTTGTACTTTCCATAGTTGGTAAAGGATGTTTTGTTGATAGTGTTCAAACTATTGTTGTGGAAAAATCTTAGCTCATAAATCTGTGGAGAACTTTAAGGGTTTACTCATAACCAGCCTAATTTTATCTTGCTATAAGAGAAAGTGGACTCTTGAAGGTGTAGCTTCATCTTATGGATATTTCGGTGCACTATATATGATGTCTGTGTTACCCTGAATCCTTGCTTTGATGAACATTATATTACAATTATCATTCAAGTTGAGGTAGCATCAAGTCACTGTGTATGTGAAGAGAAAAAATAATGGAAGTCAAGCGTGAGAAATTTTAGTGTGGGAAAGATTTTTTTATGTTCTTATTAATTAACTATTTAAGAGCGAAAGTGAATATTATATTCAACGCTATGATCATATGCAATGCTATGGTCATTGTATAGGATAATTGTGGACATCCAACATTTTTGTCCAACTTTTTCATCCAATTTTATGTGGCAGCTGATATGTCATTAGTATCAACTGCCTTGTCAACCTCAAACCCATATATTTAATGACTTATCAGCTGCCACAAAAGGTTGAATGGTAGAGTTGAACAAGAGTGTTAGATGTGTATCATTATCCTGTTGTATAAATTAAAGTGGCATCGAATCACTGTGTGCAAGAATTAATGGAAATCAAGTATGAGAATTTTTGTGCTGGAAAGTTTTTCTGTCATGTTATTAATGATATATCAAAAAGTCAAAGTGTATGTTGGTTTTGTAAAACAGCTATAAATGTAACTAGGGATATGACAGGTTTATTAAAGAATGTACTAAAAGTCTAGCACCATAAAAAGGAGTCTGTATATGCAGTAAACGTACTAGTTTTTGCCCCAATATATTTTAGTTTGTTGTTCTTTTGAACCTTTCTTGTCTAGGATTTTCATTCCAGATATATCTACTACTCATAGTTTTGGAAGACTTGGAATTTTAGGAATCAGCCTGTGCATTATCCACTCCATATACCACTGCATTTTGCAGGAGAGGACTTCCTCTGCCACTCATTTTACTTACTGTACTCGAACTGGTTTGTGGGATTATTCTATTAGTTTATAGTCCTTTTTATGTTGAGGTTTTCTGTGTTTATTTGTTGCAATTCTGTTGTTGTTGCATTTTGTCCAGATAAAGAAAAATCTGTGGCTTTTCCGTATTATATCTTTTTCAGTTCAAAATCATGGCATACAGTTAGGAGCCTTTTCAAATAGATAGGTTGTTCCTCTGATTTATTTATTGTCTCTTTTCACAAAACTTTTGCAGAGACTCACAACCATTTCATTGCCTGTACAAAGGGATTCTTTATTTTGTTACTTCCAAACAAAGTATTTTCTGTAAATTAGGGTACTTAATTTAGTCAGAGCATCAAGAATTTCAGTTCTTTCCAGTTCATCCACCGGCCAAGAATAGAATGGATGTATAAAGTGATGAGTGGTGGGAAAAATTAAGTGGTTTCTAACCTTGCATTCTATTGTTTATTAATTATTGTATTCAATGCATGCAAGCTGCATATTTAACCAAGTTTGCAACATTGTTTGAAACAGCATAAAGTAACTTTTTCCTCAATTCATTTCTCTGTACTTCCATAGAACCAGGAGTTAGAGATGGCTTGTTTGTTTACAGATTAAAATGATTTTATGCAACAAATATTTAAGGATTTGTCATGAAAAGATATTTTCCTTCTTACTCACAAGTGAGGTGGCTTAGTGGTTAGTCACCTCCATTTGCGACTTCAAGTAGCCGGTTTAAGTCTCAATAAGTTTCACCCTTTATGTTAATATCCATGAAGGTATGGGTAGACCTTTTTTTGATGTCTAAGAGTAGTCATTTGAGTTGTGCTACTAGAGCCTTATTTGGACTGATCTCGATAGTCCTCTGAACCTTAAAAGTGTCAGAAAAACCAAAAAAAAAATTCCTTTATATAATATTTTGCCCTTTTATTGTGCTTATGAACAGATGCGAAATTGTGATGAAAACTTATAGAACTGATCAAAATTAACTGCATGGTTTGAGCATTTGTCTTTCAGGTATTCTTGGAGTAAAGAATAATTAATAATTTCTATTATCAATTGGTATGGCAGTTATTTCTTGCGCTTGTTGTTGCCGCTAATAGCAATGCATGGTTTGGTACAGCAGTGCTAGTAACTAACATGAGGAATTTCCCCATCAGTAGGGGCACTGTAGCTGGTATTCTCAAAGGTTATATTGGGATTAGTGCTGCAGTATATACTGCATTATACAGTATGGTTCTTAAAGAGTCTGCAACGAGACTTCTGTTGTTCCTGATGGTGGGGCTTCCTGTTATCTGTTTGCTTATGATGTACTTTATCCGGGTTTGTACTCCAGCTTCTGGAGAAGACTCTTCAGAGCATGGCCACTTTGTTTTCACGCAAAGTGCAAGTGTTCTGCTGGCCATCTATGTTACTGTGATTTCGATTACAAGTGATTTAGTTTCTCTAAGCGATGCTGTTTCCTATATTTTAGTTGCCATAATGGTGGTCTTTATGATGTCCCCTCTTGCAATTCCTATCAAAATGACCCTTTTCCCTTCGAGTTCAAAGAGAACTATTCCACCAACTGGTTCTTCAGACAATTTGGCCCGAGAAAAGGGTGATTCTTCAGCCCAAACAGATCCTTTGTTGACACCAACGTCATCTGCCTCAAATCTTGGTAGTTTTTATGAGAATGAGAAAGATGATGATGTCTCTGATGTGGAAACACTTCTTGCTGTGGGGCAAGGGGCAGTGAAGAAAAAAAGGAGACCCAGGAGAGGGGAGGATTTCAAGTTGCGCGAAGCTTTTATCAAGGCTGATTTCTGGCTTCTTTGGTTTGTATATTTTCTCGGGGTTGGAGCTGGAGTCACTGTCCTTAACAATTTGGCTCAAATTGGGGTTGCTTTAGGAGTTGATGACACTACAACATTGTTGTGTCTCTTCAGCTTTTGCAACTTTGCTGGTCGTCTTGGCTCTGGTGCTGTTTCTGAACACTTTGTCAGGTCATTACTCATTGGCTTTGATTTAAGAAGTAATAAGCTTATTAGAAATGGTGGTTGTTTCTTCTTTTTTTATTGTTTTGTTTTTATTAGGCACTTTATGACAACTTGAATTGACTTGTTTTCCATGTTTACATGGGTTCTTTTCCTTCGGCCTTCTCAATTTATTTGATGTCTTTGGTGGGGATGTTTTTGATTTAAAAGTTTCTTTAAAATTCCTTAAAAATTTTTGCCCAGCACTGTTTTCTTATACTTCTCATGATTCTCATTATCTCATGCTACAATTGATAACTTTTGGTAGATGTCATATGTTTATAGCCCAATGCCAATTGTACTGAGGGGCTTTGTCTAATTTGTTTTGGAATTACACAAATTTGCAGGTCAAAAACAATTCCTCGGACTGTTTGGATTACGTGCACACTTGTCATCATGATCTTCACATTCCTCTTGTATGCTTCAGCTTTCAATGGTACTCTTTATGCGGCAACTGCACTGCTAGGAGTCTGCTATGGGATTGTATATTCTTTGATGGTGCCAACTGCCTCTGAGCTTTTCGGCTTGAAAAACTTTGGTATTATCTATAATTTCATGCTGTTAGGCAATCCCATAGGTGCACTACTTTTCTCCACTCTGCTTGGTGGTTATGTGTATGATACGGAAGCTGCCAAGCAAGGAAGCTCAACCTGCTTAGGTCCTGATTGCTTCAGGCTCACATTCTTCGTTCTAGCTGGTGTTTGTGGTCTCGGCACCATATTGAGCATAATTTTGACCATTAGAATTCGACCAGTTTATCAAATGCTTTATGCTGGGGGTTCTTTCCGACTGCCTCGAGCTTCAGATCATTGATAATATTGCAGGATGTCTATTTGAAAGAGGCAGGCAGGGCCATATAAAGTTTACATATGAAACCCATGTAATCGTGTGTCATGATATTTTATGTATAAATAAGCGGCTTCTGTACAATTTTAAACAAAATTATATATGCGAGTGCTTGCACATTTCCCTTTACTTTCTTCTTTTTTTCTTCTCCTAACTAACATTCGTTATACATTTGAGTAGAGTCAAATTTTTGTGAACCTCTCCATCCATTTCAGTGGTATTGGCTCATGTTCCACCAAGCATATTTCACGGGTTTTGTGCGGTAGTTTTCTTCATTTATTATAAGAGTAGTTGTTTTCCATTATAGAATAAATATCTGGACTACTAAAGTATTGATTGATCTCAATAGATCTCGTACATTTATGACCCTCTCGGTGTGAATTTTTACTTATTTATTTATTTATGTACATTCAGGTGCATTTAGAACTACTTATGGTTTTACAACTAGCAAATGAAACCTTGCAAGCGCATGAGTTGCAAGAGCATCGTACAACGGTTGCGGGATTGTTCCATGGAGATATTTCTTAAGATTGATTACTATATTGATTCTCAATGTGAATAAACTGCAAGAAAAAACAAGAATTGGTTTATGCTGAATTATGTGAAATTAATATTAAAATGAGTAGTGACAACTTCTAAATGAGAAAACAAATGGATGAAAAGTTCGGTCACCAATTAATGCTCTATTGTACTTTGATATTAATAAGCCCCAACAATTAATTGACAAACCTAATTTATCACTGGTGAGTTTTATTGATTTGATCACTATATAAACCCTAAATTCTCAATCATTACACCTATTGGTCCTAGAGTGCTATTTGCAACTGAAAAACCCATTATTAAATCTAGTAGTTAACGTCATTAAAAAATGGTCATATCCAATTCTGATTTATCATTCACTAAAGGCAATTAGTAGTTAGCAAGAGGTATCTTCAACAATCCCTAATATCCAAATTATTCAAGTTTCGAGACTAAGAATTTAAATGCTCATTCTATGTTCAAAACCAGGGAAAAAACTACAAGTCAAATAGAGGTCAAATAAGGAAGATATGGTGAAAAACAGGAGGTTAGAAAAGCATCAGTGGCTTGATTACTAAGTTATGTTGAGGTACCAACCAACGGTCATGGTAGTGTGGCCACTGCCAAGACCACTAAGTGATCGCTCGAGCGGTCACCGACTACTGAAGGATCACTCAAGTGGTCCACCCATGTCTTCCTTCTATAAGAATTTCTTCCATCTTTTTGTTTGTGGTCCGTTTTCCACGTTTTCACTTCCATTTTTTCTAACATGTTTGAGACGTTCAAAACTTGTGTTAGGAAGGGTAAATGTGTCTATTTAACGTCACAAAACATCTCATGCATGAAGCTGATTCACTCTAAGATTCATGGATCTTCCTTTATAATAAGACTAGGATTTTATGTATGTGAAAAATTAGGAATGTTATTAGCTACTAGGGTTCATGTTGGGATGCAATTAAAACTTTCTATATCTGATTTCTAATGGGACTTATTTCCTATAATAAATTAATATAGGACTCTTCAATTGGTGAGTTTTTAATTGGCTTCTAACTCTTAAAAGACAACACTATAAATAGGGATCTTCCATTCATAAAATTTGTGACAGTTCTTCGAATTTAGTTTTAAGATTATCTGAAAGCTTTTTATAAGAGTATAGATTGTATCTAGGCTTATGTAAGATGTTATGATTGAGCATTCTACATGTGTTGCATATCATTTTGTGTGTTTGAGTGTGCATCAACCAATTGGTGCGATCAACTTGTAGCTTGACTTTTTACAAAAGATAAGTGGGCAGGATTCATGAAGCTTGCATGACCAATAAAAAAGGTGAGATAGTGGTTACCATAGCAAATTTAGAAAATCAATGGGTTAGTATTTCTAAGTTCGTGAACAGCGAGATTGAGTGACTGCTATTAGTTTGATAGAGACTAGATTTCTAAGCAAGGGAAGCTGTGAAAGAAAGTTGTAATCCATCTTTTAATAGTGAAGTTTTGCTCGAAAGTGGTTAGAAAGGATTCTAGTCCTACGATTTTTTTCAATGAGTTTTCATGTAAAAATCGTTGTGAATCGCTTCTCTTTTTCTTTTACCCTTTTTTTTATTTTTATTTTTTTATTTTCGAATGTACGAATAAATAACATAAAATAAATTTAATTAACCTATGTAGCGCCTCTCTAGGTTAAGTATCTTGTTCCTTAGGGTCTTTCAATGGATTAAATTTAAATTAATAGATTGAGTTCAATTAATTAAAAGTTAATTGGTTTTCGACCTTTAGTATGTTTGATACAACTTATTTATTGGCTATATCTACTTCTAAAATATCTATTTAGAGAAGTTGTATCAAACAAAGTCTTGGTCTATTAGAGCTTGAAATAAAATGATCCACCCAATCATCAATCTAGATGAATTTGTATGATCTATCCAACATTGAATTATTGGGCTTAATAGTTGGGCCAATAGAGGAGAAAAGAAAAGGTTCAACCATACTTGGAGGGATAGGCAAGATGCAGTGGATATTAACCCCACAGATAGGTTTTCCTCTTCTTTAAGGCATCCCATGTTCATTTCTAATGACATTGGATGTCAATGAGACTTTTAGGAATGGGATTCTGAAGTGGATAAAATCCCAAAGATAAAACTGAATTTTTTTTATTTAATTGATTTTAAATAAGGAAATATCTTCAAAATTTGATTAATTCTTTATTAAATTTAATTAATCAATTAAGAGTGTCATATTTTTTTAAAAAAAAAGAAAATCACAGTTGCATTAGGATTGTGGAAGCCAGTGAAGAATAAATTTAACACTTCTTTCTTGAAGGCCATAAATAGTTATCTTTGCCAAGAAAAATAAGTATTTTGAGCTTGTTCAATTTTTATTGACATTACACAAAGCTTAAAAGCTTTTCTCTCTTCTTTGGGATTTGATTTTTCTTTGAGTTTTGTAAGGAATACTTACACACGAATAATTCAAGAAAAAGCATCCACACATGAGGATAGTTTACATTTACGATAGTGTAGAAGATTATATGGTAGACATATCGAGAGTGAATCATTCTATGCAGTAAATCTACAAAGGTGCCAACCTTCATTGAATTTAACATGTGTTCTTGTTTAGAGTTTGATCTTAGTTTTTGAGAAATTTTTAAAAAACCCTTTTGTTTAATTCTTCTAGTGTGTAATCAACATTTTCTTGAAAATACTTCTCTCATGTCTAATCCATCAAATGGGAGATAGAGAACACAATGACAATAATATGACATGGAGGAGATCGAAGATGGATGATTGATGGTGGCAGTGAGGGTGTGGTGGGTGTGAGAGTTCTCCAATAATGGAGAATAGGTTTAATGGAGATAAAATGATTTCAATTTCTTTTGATTCTTAATTTTTTTTTTTTTTCATTCTGGATTTTTTTTTTTTTTTTTGGTTGGGAATGCATGGAGAGCTGGTGATTTTTTTTTTTTTTTTTTTTCAAGTTGAAGATTTGGTAATATTTTGGTGATGTTTGTTGAACCAGAAATATGACCAAGTGATTTGATATTTTTTAAAAATTTTAATTATTTTTTATATTTTACTTTATTAAAATAATATATATATTTTTTGGTTTTATTTTTATTTTGCCCTAAACTCTAAAGTCAACCTCAAATTTAGCTGTTGGCCGCTAACGGATGAGTGCGTGTGTAATAAGGTTATTTGTTGAATATTTTGTTTTGATGAAAGAAGACAGGGTGCATTTGTGTAACTAACCCTTTGAACATTATTTTCAACTTTTAAAGCTGTGGAACTTTTCCCTTTTTGGCATTCATATCAAGTTTCATTTTTTGGTTTGAAATTTTATTAGCATTGTAGTTTAGTTTTTAAATAAATAAATATATATATTTTTATATTGTAAAAAGACTTGCTTATTTCATCTTTTTATAACTCTTAAAGGGTTTTTCCTTATTTTTTATTTTATTCAAAAATTTTTCTGATATATTTTTAAACCTATTTTAAGTTTTTTTTTTTTTTTAAATTAAATTTTAATGAGAAAGTGTCAAAATCAAAAGTTAATGGTTAGGAAAAAAAAAAAAAGTTAATGTTAGTGGGTTAAAGGTTAAAATCATCATTTCAAAGTATGGCAAAACAGTCATTTAACATTTTTCCATTAGCTTTAATAGTTAAATATTTGCTCAAACGCTAATTGTTGGATTCGTGATAATTTAGGTATTACTGAAATTAAAAAAGGAAAAGTAATTAAAAAAATGATAAGGACAAAAATAAAATTTCCCCATATTAATTTGACATAAAAATGATTATTTTATTGTTTAAAAAATGATTATTTTATAAGTAGTAATTCTAGTTGCATATAATCAAAATATTTGCCCAAATAACATGATATATTAATCAACACATCATTTAATATTTTACATGGTATTACCAACTCACAAGTACTTACAAGTCACATCATTTAGATAAATTTTTTAGACTACTTAATGTTACTTCTTTATAAATTATATTAATAATAAAATATCTTTTTAAAAAAACTATGGAAAGATATGTTATGGATAATTTTTTGAACTATTTAATATTAATCTTTTATAAATTACATTAATAATAAAATATCTTAAAAAGAAAAAAAAAAACAGTGGAAAGATATGTTATGGATGGCAATATATCCACCCTTATATCCTAAACATAGCCTCTGACTTTAAATAGTCTTTTTTTTTTTCCTTTTGACATTACAGTTATATTTACAATTATCATAATCACCTTATACGTACTCTCTAGTATGGTCCGAGTCGTACCCTCTATTCTTTTACTTCTTAACAGAGAGTATATACATTTTGTGCTTAAAAAGAATGGGTAAGCACTGGTAGATACATTTGTGGTCAAAAAGAATGTGTAAGCATTCTCTGATTGTCCAAAGTAGATACATTTTGTGGTCAAAAAGAATGTGTAAGTATATATTAAAAAAAAAAAAAAAGTGTAAGAATATGTCAAAAAAAAAAAAAAAACAAACAAAGGTGTAAGCAGCAGCTCCTCACCGCTTTCATGCATGGTGGGTCAGTCAATATTTGCTTTTAAAACTTTAATAAAATTATTTGGCTGCTGACAACAATTACTAGATAGGTTCACATTTCTTTTTTCTTTTTTCCTTTATTTATTTATTTTTAGGCTGATACTAGATAGGTTCACATTTTAATGGGATTGAATTTGCATAATAACCAAACTGTAAAAATGAGTCAGATCCCCAAAATAAAAGCAAGTAAAGAAGTCATTTTTCTAATTTTATAAAAGAATCAGATTTAAGGTGAATTATGGAAACTCTTGTGAGGTCCATCTAATTTCAAAACAAGCAGAACAAAATCCTATGGTACCGCTGACGAGAATTTTATTTTATTTTATTTTTTTAAATATAAATGTGACTAGGTTCTAAAGAGAGTTGACAGCAAAAATTAGAAAATATGGCTTCTCCTCTGCACATGAATTTTTTAATTTGTTCTCAAAGTTGAATATATGTTTTTTAAGTTTTGTTATTCTATTGGTTGACATTTTCTATATAAAATATATGTCACATTATGGAAATAACTCAAGTATATAAATAATGTTAAACATCTTATATCTCATTTGCAGGAACGTAGGTTCTTTTGATCTAGGGTAGGTCAAGCCCAGTTTAAAAAATTAATTTTAGAAAAAAAATTTAAAAATTTTGTTAAAGATATGAAATTATTTTTTATTAAAGTAACCTTTGTATTCATTTCCTGCTCTTCAAACTAAATATCCATTTATCTCTAAAAATTGTACTATACTTTTGTATTGTTGTTTACAATTTAAAGTGAATAAAAATTTACCTATATAATGTACTATTTATTAAAAATCTGATTGGTTATTAAATATTATTAATTTTGAAAATAAAGCATGATCATTTTTTTTACTCTCTAGTTATCAAATTGCCATAGAGCTTTTAGTATTGCTTACCTTGATCAAGAATGGATCCTTGGTTGATTAGTGGTTATTGTATTGTTTAGTTCTTAGATCTTTTGGTGCTTTTAATAACTTAATTCATTATTTATCATTTATATGAATAGTTATTTTAATTCATTTATGATTTATATTGATCATATTTCAAATAATAAATACAGTTCATCACTTTAAATATTCATATATAATCATTTTGACGTAATTATTTTGAAATATGCATTATAAGGGTTAAGATTTACTATATTCTTTTTTAAGCGTAGTTTTGTTTTTCAATTAATTAATCATACATTTTGAAAAATTTAATCATTCGTAAAGGTTCAATTAGGAAAAAAAAAAAAATTTCTAGCTTGCCCTATCATTGAATCCTAGTTACGTCTCTACTCATTTGTAATGTTTCAATTAATAAATAAATACACATAAATTATTGTTTTCTTTTAAGTATTGCTCTACTACACTAGAGTTAGAGAAGTGGAACAATGGTTAAAGAAGATACACATTGAAAAAGAAACAGAAAAGGAAAACTGTAATGCAATTTCTTCACCATTATAAATACATATAACACATCTCAAAACAATTATAATCTTGGGACACTGAACAAACTCTAGTGCTTTCTTCTCTATAAATTTATAATAAAAAAAAAAAGTGAAAATAGAAGAAGAAAAATATGAGATCATATGCAAGTAGGGGAGACAATCTGATTACTGAAACAGACTCTTGCTGCCAAAGTCATAGCTTTTTTAACATGACCCACCACTACGACTGCCACTACCATCACCACCATCACCACCATCACTCTTCTAAAAAATAACTCAACACACATCTAATCTAACATCTGGTGGAAGAACACAAAAACAATCTCTCACCATCACATTTAATTAAATCAAATCTAATTCAAGAAAATGGAAAGCAAACTTATCTAATCTTTAATTTATGTGGGTTTCAAATCCTGAAACATTGTGTCCCATCTGATCTCTTCAACCCCAGTTGACCAGTAACCATCATCATGATCACCATCCATTTTCTCTTGATGATCTTTCTGATAATAATCACACACCACTGGACTTGAAAAACTATCAATTCTGATAGGCCCTGGAAGCAGCAACCTGGTGGGTTGGTTAGCAGCATGCATCACCAACTTTTTGTTCCTCTTCAACATGGCTCCTCTCCATCTAGAAGCTGCTGCTGTTGGTCTTGGAACAACAACAAGGGCTGATGATTGACGATCTTCACGACGGATCCAAGTTCTGAGACACTTGACTAAACATCTTTTACTTCTCTTGATTGCAACAAGAAGCCTTGACATGGTTGGTCTTGGACTCCCTCCAACCTTCTTCTCCTTTCTAGCAAGCTTGAGAATCTCTAGTCTATGCTTGGCTATGGAGATGCCCATGCTTTGAAGAAACTCATGGTTGAAGTAAGCTATATCTTCTTCTTCAAGCTCATTGTGACCAAAAGCTAGACCATACTCATAAACTAGGCATGGCTCAAGACCTGTTTTTGATAGCCAGGAGAACCAATCCATGAATCTGTTGTGTTGTTGTTTGTGTTTGTGTGTTTCTCTTCCAAGCTTATATATAAAGTAGGAAAAGATGAGTAAGAGAAGAGTTACCCTTTTGTCCTGAAGATTCTAATGGTTATTGGTAGTTAATGATTTTTTTTCTAATAACATTTTGATACTAGGTCAAATAATTATTAGGACCTTATAGAAATAGAATATTATCGCACAATTTAGAAGTTTATTCCCAAAAACAGAAGAGATTTATATATATAATTACTAAAAAAAATTATCACATATATCTATTAATGATAATGCTCGAACCTATCTACCACATGCATGGATAGGTGGATTATTATCCATCATAGCAACTCACTTGAAGTTTTTTTTTTTTCTCAATGTTACACATAATAGATAAAAGTTTATTGAAATTTATTAAAATCAATTACTTATAAAAAAATACAACTACATATAAAAAAGGAAAATCACATACATTTAAATCTCACCACTAAAATAGATGAAAAAGCTGTACAACAACCCTATTTTAAGAATGGATATACTTTTGGTAGTTTGAAACTTGAGAGTGACTAAAGAAACACAAAGGAAAGTGCAAATGCTCAGTGGTCAAAATCTTAGGAGTGTCACTCAAGAATTCCTATTCCTTGTGGAAATTAATGTGCACTGGCATCAATCACGGCTTGCCAAAAGTGAAACGTGTGGGGACAGCCATTACTATTTGTTTTTCTCTCTTTATCAAATTTTAAACCAGCACGGCAACTACCACCCCACCCCCCACTCCTCTTTTGTTTTCTTTAAACTAAAACCAAACTCCCTTGGAATCATTACTACCAAATAATTTCAATCAATTATCCCTTTCATGAAATCATTTAATTATATTCCTTAGATATATAATTAAAGTATTATCATAGTACATGAGTTTTTGCTTCATTCATGAGACGTTGCCTTTAACTACTTGTTGTATTACTGTTTTTATTTAGGTAAAAAGTCAATTTAGAATAGTATCATTATCTTCCATATGTATGTCAAAATAATAATAATTGTATTTATTTATTTTATTTAAATTACGATACTAATCATGCTTACATTTAAATCATAAATAACTGTTGGGTTAAATGGGTTATAGGTCGGGTCTATGACCCAAGCATATGATGCGATCCAATTGGTCTTTGGATAAGATTGAATAACTGCCTTTTGCAGTTATCGGTAATTGATAGTTAAAATCACATTTATTTAAACGTGATTGGAATGGATGAATTGAAGACATATTAGAACTCTTAAATCAAAGGATTTTAAAGTCGTATTGTTCGTCTAAAGAAATTGCAAATTTCCAAAAACACAAAATAGAGTGTTGTTTTACACGCTGAATTAAGGTTTTGATCCTTATAATTGGTGATTAGAATCTAATAAGTTGAACAACTCACATTCTCAAGGAGAACAGATTTGCTTTTAATTACAGTTCTTCATTATGTTGTTTATTGCTTTCAATAACAATTCATTAAAAGTAAATCATTTCTAATTGAAACCAAAATCTTATTGATTTTAAGTATATTCCATATTATATTTGGTGCAATGAGAAATTAGATTAAGTTGTATCAAGTTTTTCCCATAAAATACGTTTATATATTTTGTTAATGAATACAAATTTATAATTTGAGGGAAACTGTTACTACTTGAACCCACAATTGTAATATATGGGTGTAAGGTATTTGCAGTCTACCAACAAACCACCTTTCAACCCTTGTCTCATAAACTATTTTTATTAAAAAATTAAAATTTCACTTTCTTTTGTTAAATATCAACTACGTAGAAATGCTTTTTGAAATGGGGATTTTAATAAATAAAACCATTAAAATTTTAAAAATACCCACACATGACTTTTGGAGAACTACCAAAATAAAGCATGCGAGGACCAAAGTATCACATTCTTAATGGCTTCAAAGCATTTTTTTTTTTTTTCAAAATATGAAAATTAATTCGAGGTGTAGGGAGAGACTCAAACTCAAGACCTCTAGAGTGTAAGTGTGATGAGTTTACCATTAACCCGACTTCATCTTGTTAACTTCCAAAAAACACTCTAAACACTACTACTAAATCCATGAATCCCCTGTTTGCCAAGGAAGAGTCACGGTATGTTATTTTTACCAACTTTTAAGGAGTTAAACTATTACCATTGATAATGTTTGATTTGTGGTTCTTATTTCATTTCGACTAGGGTATGACAAAAAATCCCTAATCTGACTCAAACTAGTGGAACTCATATTCATTTGGGACTAGTTTGGGGCATTAAAATCGAGTTTTGGATCAAGCTTAAATCAAAATTTTTGACCAGTTTTATAATAAAATCAAGTTCGAGTCAAACACTTTTGACATGATCAAATCCGGTTAATCTATTTTATTATTATTATAATAATTTATTTTTAAGTGTTGTGTATTATTGTTTTGTTATGAAACTTTGTTATAGTTTATTATTATTATTAATTATTATTTTGGTGTTTGCACTTAATGAATTTATACTTACCATGAATTTTATATTGATAATTATTTAGATAAAACGTTAAATTGAAGTAAAGATTGAGTTATTATAAACTTTCATGTTGATTTATTGTTTGTATATTTATTTTTTAGTATAAATTTTATGATTAATTAAAAATTGAACTGGGTCAAACGGATTGGATTTGAGGCAAATCACACCAATGAGATTTTAGTTTGGGGTGAAAAGTGGTGACTCGTTTGGATTACATATCGAATTAGGAGCATCCTACCAAAAATCCAAGTCAGGTTTGGGGCGAGCCAACCAAACCTGGCCTCTTGACACTCCATAAAATATCGTTTCATTGACTTGCTTCCATTTTCGACTCGAATTAACTTTATAAATGGAAGGATGGTCAAGTTAGCACGCCTTGACACTTTCATAAAACATTGTTTTATTAAGCTTCCATTTTTAAAAGAATATGTGAAAATTTGTGAGTTTTCCAACCACCATCGAAAAAATAAAATCAAGTTTTTTAATTTTGAAAAAAAAAAAAAGAGAATAATTTACAAATAAAATATATAATTTATGAATTAAGTTCGTAAACACTGTCTATGTTAACAAAATTTTATTAATTTAAAATTTATATTACCTTTAATATTATTTTATAGGATTTTCTCTTTTAAAAATATAGTGATATACACCAAGCTATTCACATAGAAAAGCATTTTCCACTACAATTGAATGATAATGTTTTGTGTTCTCTCTTCTTTTTAGTGAATAATAAAAACCAATTCATGCAAAGCAAGGTCACTCCTGGTATAAGATCATCACCCCTCACCAAGCCTTGACTCTCAGGTGTTTGGTTTGAGTTCACCTCCCATTTTATATATAGGTAGTTTTTTCATACTATATGAGTCACTCACTTTCACTTGTGAGAATAGATATCCAAGCCGTGCTTTAGAGTGCTATCTCGATTGGTCCCGACAATACTTTGATCTAGTGTCAGTGATAAATAAATAAATAAAAATAAAAACCAATTCATCTACTACTTCAATGGTGTACCGCAACATCGCTTTCAGATTGAGCTACTAATTAATTAAAACCATTTATAACCCATTTTTTTAAATCTGGGAGGTTGGAAATACAATAAAATAAGAAATGTGTGCGACCTCAATTTTATTGTTATAGTTATTTTTGTATTGTATTAGGCGTTGTCTACGACTACCATCACTAACTAATCACTATATAATATCTGAACAGTTGTATCAAATAACTAAAATAATAAATAAATGTTTACGTTTTGAACAGTAACATTTTGGCCGACCTTGGTAACCCATTCTTAAAAATAAAAATAAAAAATAAAAAATATAATCTTTATTATTTTATTTTCTTAATTATAGAATTAGAGGAATACGAGTTTTAGTTATTATTGATTAAATGTACAAATTATTGCTTCTTATCGTTGACTATGCCTATTTAACAAGGACTAAAAGCATGCAAAGAGTCGTTATTGAGTAGTTGAAACTATAATAGATTTAGAGTCACTTCGGACATTAAGCTGCCATTATCAGATTATTAATGTTATCTAGAGCTAATTGCACTATCATACCATGAGGTTTTCCCTAAAGGCTTAATATACAATAAATTCATTTAATTACTATAGCAACCCATTCCGTTAGTCAACTTTCGTTAGAACTAATAGTGGACTAAGTAGTAAAGGCTAAAACAATCATTTCAAATACAACTAAAATATCACTTTATTAAACAAATAATTAAAAAAGTTTATTTAATATAAATTGATTAAAAAGGAAAAAGATATATATATATATATATATTAAGAACAGATGGAGGACAAATCTCATTTGTTTGATGATGGTAAAAATTCATCTTTCCATAATCCATATGATCTTTTCTTCCTCAAACATAAACTCTTCAATCAAACCATCAAAATTCTAGATCTTTCTCTTCACAAAAACTCAGATCTTCATAATTTTCATTTAATTTTTAAAATAAAAAAATCACAACCACCTTTACAACGGACCATGCTTTCCAAATGACTATATGCCTTTGGTCTTGGATTCAAGTGGTGGGAGAGGCAATCGAAAACCCCCAAAAGGTAGGGGGACAGTATCTGTCCAGGAGTGGGCCTGAAGGAAGCGAGGCTTGAAGGGTTCATCCTGGGCCGGGCCTGAAGGACATTGGGCATGAAGGCTTCATTACAACCTTCCTATTTGAAAATTGCCAATTAATTACTTCAAAAAAAGAAAGAACGGAAAAAAGGGAAAAAAAAAAGACCATTAGATAGAGTAGAACAAAAAGAAAAACAAATAAAAAGAGAGAGAGAAAATAAAAAATCCATCACATGGAGTAGATGGAAATCTATTCGTGCACAAAAATACACTCAAAGTTCATGACTATCTTCATAGAGCTTCAACCTTCTATCTTGCTTCTTTCCTTCGATTAGCAACCTTTGATCTAACTTGCAAGACAAATAGCACCTTCGTCAGGGTGATCCATAGTTTGCTTTCAAGAGCACCCTCAAATAAGTAAGTCAGTGTTTATCTCCCTAAAATTTTTTGTTTCACTAAAATTGTTTAGTTATTCTTTCTATCTCTATAATGAATTACTAAACTAGATTATATAAGGAGATAAAACTTAACTTTCTAGGTGCTCTTGTACATGTTATTGTGCTTGTCATTTGTCACACACGTTGTTCTTTAAATGTCAGGGGTTAGCTACATATCTTATATTTGTTACGACGCCATTGGAAAACAATGCTTTTTGGGTTACCGATCTTTACTTTGGTTCCTTTTTCTACTTCTGTTCTTAACTGTCGTTAAGCTAGTGGATTTTTGAAGGTCTTTTGAATAGTTCCTTCTGTTAGAGTTGGCTAATCCATTAACACACGTCATTTTTCTATTGGTTTCACGTGTCCTGTTGTTATTGGTCGCAAGTTATACCCATACACTTCCCCCGAATCTACATGACCTGAAGTTACTCATTTAGGTCATGTCGATTCAATTTGGGTTAGATGGGTTTGAAATGGGCTATGCTGGTTCAATCCTCTAAGTATGCAACGCAGTAACTATTGGTAATCATTACCACTTAGACCTCCTCGATTATTGTGATATGACAGCTACAAAGAGACATTCGTTAGGCAGGCATGACTCTCTAAAGAATCTTGACCCTTTAACTGGTCTTTATCTCAATGGTTGAGATCTCATTTGAAGTCCATTAATAGTTAAGACTTTTTCACCTTTCACTCATTTCATTTTCATTTTTTTACCTTAGACGCTATCACTTTGCTTCTCAATTATTTATGAGAACTCTTTTTCTCTTTACAATGTCTTCTCCTTCAAGTCGCCTCCAACTTGCCCTCGATGTCTTTGATCCTCGCTCCCCCACCAACAGTAAATCACATGCCCATACATATGATGAAGCATAACACTCGAATGATGTTAATCAAAGAAAGGTTTACCATAGCCATTTTTCAATCAACAACATTTACAACAAGATCAAAGACACGAAACTTATACAGATTAGGAAAGAATATTCGATATTTGACTCCATTGAAATGTGTTGCTAATACAATGGCGAACTCATAAGTTGTCCAAATGAAGATTAGCACCCGATACATCCGACCTTTCTTGACATAGGTCTCCAGCTCCTGATGCAACCATACATCACTAACATGGTATGGCGAATTGGAATCGCCTCCAACCAACTCAATGTAAATGAGTGGCAAGTTATGATTAGGCTTTACTCTCTTTGGAACATCATCTATCTTGTAAATGATATTATTGAGCCATCCTTCATAGAACTACAATACTTGCATAACTTTTGGGTGCAAACTAGGAACAACGGTTGATGGTCCTTAACCCATTATGAGAAACAAGACGGGGGGCCTTTAATTAGGGAACTCCTTACTTCAATAAAAGAGTAGAAGAAAATTTGATTCATGGCCAAAAATTAGGGGGGCAAATTGCACAAACCTCCCCTGAGGTTTGATGAAATTATACAAATATTACGATGTTTGGGTAACTCACACGGGTACTACCTAAGGTTTCAAAAACTCTACAAAAACCTCTCCTGTCGTTAGTCAACCGTCAGTCAACCACGGCTAAATCAAAATTTTGAAGGGTAAAATGGTCATTTCACGGCTAATAAATATTTTAATTAAAAATAATATTTTTAATTATTAAATTAATATTTAATATTAAAAAAAAATACCACCATCTTCTTCCACCTCCATCACCATCATTCCCCTCATCTCCATCTTCTATATCTATGAAAATCATCAAATCATTTATCATCATCAAACTAACCAAATCAATTATCATCATCAAACATCCAAATCAAACAAAAATATACCAAATAATGAAAATTAAAAATATTAAACAAAAATAATAAAAAAAAAATTTGGTCTCCATGGGAGACTAGATCTGATCTCCCATGGAGACCGTCAGTCTCCATCGTTGGAGACGGCAGCATCTTCAGCGATGGAGACTGTCGGTCTCCATGGGAGACCAGATATGGTCTCCCATGGAGGCCAGTATTTAAAAAAAAAAAAAATTGTTTTTTATGTTTTATTTTCAAATTAAATTAAAAATTATATAATATATTAATTTTAAATTTATTAAAGGGTATTTTAGTCTTTTATACTTTTAACCATTGACTATGAGGATTTAATCATCGTTGACCAACGACAGGAGAGATTCGTGTAGAGTTTTTGAAACCTTAGGTAGTGCCCGTGCGAGTTACCCAAACATCGTCATATTTGTGCAATTTCACCAAACCTCCGGGGAGGTTTGTGCAATTTGCCCAAAATTAGGGCCATGAGATATCAATTAATAGAAGTCAAAGAATGGTTCAAGCAATTTTTGATTATCCAGGTAGGATTGGTTTGAAGTTCTAATTACTCTTTATTTTATTTTATTTTATTTTTACCTTTATTACTGTTTTTGCCTTGTTCTTTTTATTCAATTTTTAGGTACTTGGGAACAACCTCTGATCGACAACCTTCATCTAAAGTATAGGAAGTGCATTGAAAAAGCTTGGCTTGCGAGTCTAGACAACCAAAGTGTAAAGCACCTTCTAGACAATTTTACACTTGAAATGATTGGATTCGTTTCAAAGGCAACCGAAAACGGTTACAAAGGTTAACCCATGAATGAAAGAAGAAAGGTATTGACACATCTATTTCTCCATTTTCATTCAATTATTCTTTTCTCTTTCTTACTTTATTCTTCCTAGATGTAGAAAAAACTCTCCATCCTAAAAGGGAAAAGAATGGCAAAGGCAACACCTTAAAAAATTGGAAACCAACATTCTTTTAGAGAGTACCTCTTATTCGATTAGAGTTGGAACTCCTATTCCTCCATCTGATTAAAGCCAAATGACACTCAGGTTTCAGATGTTCAAATGATGGATCCCCCTACTTCGAAGAAGAATAAGACTCTTTTTATACGAAGGAAGCGTCGAAGGAAATGACCCTAATTCAGTGTTAGGATCCCGCTTGAGTCACTAGGAAGTTTTTCTGCTCCAGTTACACAAATCGTGGAGCATACTCAGATAGTCGAAGATTCACTAGGTTCGGCTGAAACTAACTTTCCAATATTGAATGTTGGAAGAACTTCTCCTTCCTAGTAGGACGTATTGATAGAGAATCTCGAGGAGAGTGCCTCAGGGACTACCAATGTTAGAGAAAGAGAACCAAACTTTGTTTTTCACCTCGAAAGTTGGTTCAGAGAGATTCCCCTCACATTTGAGCATATGAGAAGTGCTCAAACTTCAAGTTTCTCTAGCATCAACTTTCCCTTTACCCTAGATGAATAAGTGGACTTCATACGCAAAGCTTCACTTTTCTTTGTTCGTGGAGGATGAGTTTGGGTGTGGAAAGATGTCCATTGATGATAGAATCTGTAGTAGGACTTCTTGTTGGGGTTTCTGCCCTAAGAGCTTGTAATATTGTAAACGGTTTTATAAATTTTAATAAAATATTCATTTCATTCAATTTATATATTTTGCAAAAATCGTATATATCATAAGAAACATCCTTGATTACTGATGTAATTTCAAACTAAGTATATAAGTGTTATATACAGGTGGATTTAGTTTGAGATAAGTAATTTAAAGAGTCCGTGGAAAACAAACGAAGCTGGGTACTTCATTTGTGGTAAATCTACAACTGCGGTCCCTTTCGTATTTGATACAATAGTCTTATCCAAGACTATTCATGTGGTGACATGGAAATGGAGGCACCTTATATAATAAAGATTATATAGGACTGGACCACGATAAATATAAGTCTTTAAATAATATCCGTTAACCTTAGAGATTTATATTTATCAACCAGATGATCATATATGAATTGATCTTAATTCTGAGTGTATTATGAACTCCTGCTTGTTAAGTTATTTCCTTTGATTTACATGGGTGAGATCGGTGTAGATACCCGATCAATAACTTCGTACTTTGGGGATATGATTTAATAAGTAGCTGGGAACATTCTATACAATAGTGAAATCCACTCCTTCTTGCGAGAAGTAGAAAAGTAGTTCCCTTAAGGGTTGATTCAGGTTTTGAACAATAAGAGCGCTCAACTTTCTGTTTATATGTAAACAGAAAGATAAATTCATAAGTTGTTATGAATATATTGTTCATTAGAGAATCAATGGTACTTAAGGATCAAGAAATAATTAGAGAGGTAAAACGGACATTTGACCTTGCTCTAATTATGAACTATTTGTGGAGGGTCAAATCATATGTAGTGATTAAATCAATGGACACTGAAAAATTTCAGATTGTATAAAAACATCTACAATTTTGAGAGTGCAATCTTAAGTTTTTAGTGGAGTAACTTTAAGATTAATAATAGTGAATTATTTAATTAAAGAGTTTAATTAATAATTCCAATATTATTGGAGCTCAAAACTGTAGGTCCATCGGGTCCCCTTGATAGCTCATTTTACTATAAGAAACATGTATATAGAATATTGTAATTGGACCGTCCAATTACAGGCGTTACATAAGTAACAAAAATTTGTGTTCACTTGGTATTTGAATAATATTGATTATTCAAATTATTTAATTATTAATTATGAATTAATAATTATTTAATTAATTTTATAAGAGGTCTTGAATCCAATTCTTAGTAACTTTGGTATAAATTAATTATGAATTAATTTATTCAAAGTTACAAGTTCTATTTCAAAATATAATATGAATTAATTATATTATATGGGGCAAAAGTTTAATTATAATAAGAGTAGGGTCAATATTAATATTGATTAATTAAAACCCTAATTGTTTGCCTATAAAAAGAAAAAGTTTCTTTTCTAAATCTAGGTTTTTGGTTGTTGTTTATGTTTTTGAGAAAAAACAAGAGAAAAGAAAAAGTTTTTTTTCAACAAATACAAAGAACAAGAATTTGTGTCTTTGTTCTTTGTATAACCAAAATCAAACACTCACCTCTTATAAATATTGATTTAATTTGATTTTCTTTTAGAAAGAAATCAAAAAGTAAGTGAGCACAATTCTATATAATTGTGCCCACTCACTTGTTTCTTGGTTTCGAGATATATCAAGGAAGGCAAGGTGGTGAGCAATCCACAGAGATCAATACAGAAGGTAAAAATCTGATTTTTATTTATTTATATTATTTTATTTCATTGTTTTATAAATCTTGGGTTCTTGAGTTTCTAAAAAGTTTTTGAAACTCAATGTTCCGCAAAATTCTTATTTTTATGAAAAACAAATTGTTGATTTTGTTTTTTCAATCCATCACTTCTTACATCTAATAATTTTGAAATTCGATTACTTTATGAAAAATTTGATTCATATTCTAATTGAACTTCTACAGGCCTTTAGTAGCTTGAGAGAAAAATGAAAAGGAATTAGCACAATCTCACTTATTGATTCAAGCACTTGAATCTAAACTTATAATAAAAAAAGACATGAACCAACACCTAGAGGAGCAAATCTCAACTTATAAGGAAGATTACCAAAAACTTGAGATTAAGAACATGCTTCTTCGAGTTGGCCAAGCTAGCTTCTAGGAGAAAAGGCTAAATTTTGAGTCAAGCTACAAAAGGCATTCTATGTGACAACTCGCCTTTGGGAAGAGCTTCCTAATCGTTCATTGACTGCTACTTCATTGCTCCTAAATATAAAGATATCCAACTGAAGGAGTTTGAGAAGAGTTTATGTTGAGTCATTAATTATCATTATTTCACTCCCAAATTATTTATTATTTATGTTATGTTTTTAAATGGAATTGGCACTTTTATTTCGTTTAGTATTTTGTGTTTAAAATTAAGTTAAACCAAGAAAAGACGAAATTGGTAAATTTTCGAAATAAATTTCAATGAAGGAAAACTGAAGATCCGACTTGAAGAATTAATGATAAGAAAATCGTATTAAAATGAAACAAATAGAATTTCTTTTAAGAATCTGTTGTGGTAGAGAATGAACCTTTATCGCAAGAGGATAAAAAAGCAATTAAGAGGAATTTAAGGGGTTGATTATGTAATTTTTCAAATCAAATTCGAAGATGGAAAGGAGATCAAATTCATCTGGAAAGCCAATTCTGGAAAAAACGTGCAAGAAAAGGAAGCATTAATTAGTCGTAAGTCATAGTCGCGGCTTGGAACCAAAGATTAAACCAGCAATGATAAGCAGTGTGGGGGTCGCAGCTTAAAGACGCAAGATGCAACTAGCGTGAAGAACTGGTGACTAAGTTGCTGCTTGGAGGTGCCGAATAAGAAGTTGCAAGATAGTCACAACTTGTTGTCATAGGCTATCCACTGATAAGAAATAACAACTACCACTTTTGATAGATTTCTGATTTTGTTGAAGCATTAATTGATCGACCTTCTCGCCAAAGCATTAATTGCTCGACTTTCTCGCTAAGAAACCCGTTCATAGCCAACCTCAACCCCTATAAATAAGAGTTCTCTCCACACAGTTGAGACACACATTAAAAGGAGAGAGATCAAAGGTGTAGGCTGTAGCTACTCTTCGTTTTATTCTTCTCTAGTTATTTTTATTTTGATGTTTTCTTTTAAATCCAGGAGTGGCTAATTTTCTTATTGGTTAGGGCCAATTTGAAGCCCTCAATATGAATTCAATATATTATTATTTTTAATGAAATATTTATTTTTGCAGGATGAAATTAATGTTTTTAGTATTATGTTGTAAGAATATAAATCACACATCATGTGCAAATATTCTTAGTTTGCAACAATCAATTGCTTACAAACTAATTGAAAAACATTAATTCATAGATACCTAAGATAGATATCATGTTCTAGGATTTATGTGACATTCATATTCTTCTAGTTCTTAATAAATTTCAATTATTAAATCTAAGTAGACATCATGCGATTTGAGTCCATACGACATGAGTTAATCATACATTATCATGAATATCTTCATCATGCATTAATATCATTATGCTTCATTAATTCATTCATAGATTGAAGGATTGTTTAGTGGTGGATAGGATGTCTTAACTAAGTCATTTCTTATTGATTTTTCTTATTAATTTATTTTCCTCATTGCAATTTAATTTTAAAACCCAATTTCGAATTCCTTTTCATTTAATTTAATTGTTTTGAATAAACTTGAAATTAAGAGTAAAATAATGACTCTTCATAAGATTGACCCTTGCTTGTCGCTATACTCAATCAAATGGTTTCTGCACTTGTAAGATTTAATAAATTCATTTATTAAAATATTAATTAACAATATATATAAAAGAGTTGACTTCATTCAGGCTATGGATCTTTTATTCAACATTGAGAAACTGGAGGAAATTATGAGCAAATCAATGAAGGAAGCTAGGACTCCGTAGCCTAATCCAACAGAGGAATTGAAAAAGGACATGCAAAAAAATGCTTTAGAGACTTTGCTGGAAAAGAAGTCCTTCAGGCTGAGCGAGAAGGAAGAAGATCTTGAGATTTATTACAGTTATCACTTCCGAAAATGATAAGGGAATAACTAGTCAAGTGTTCTTAAGTTGTATTTTTGTAGTTTTTCAATTTTCATTGTTATGTTTTCTACTTGTAACATTTTAATCGACTAATGAAATAAAGTAAATTTTATCTTTTGATATGTCTCTTAAATTGATTGTTTGGTCTCACATCTTCGTTCCATTTATAGATGCCTTAATTTTGTTTGTGTAATGGGCCTTTATTCGAATGCAAATATCAAACTTTAATTATTGGTGCTCCTTCATTTCTTCTAATGTGCACCCTCGGATTTTATGATTGAACTTGACTTATAAGTTGTACTCTTCAAAGATGTATCTCCGATCTTTTACGTTTTAACTAGACTACCAAAGGCGTACCTTCACTTTGATTTCTTCGAAGGTGTGCCTTCATTCTTAGGTGTCTTAGCAAAACCTTTTTCCAAGATGTAACTTCATTCTTAGGTGCCTTAATTGAACCATCTTCTTTGAAGGCATACCTTCGTTCTTAAGTGGTTAAATTGCACAATTTTCTTTGAAGGTGTACTTTCTTTCTTAAGTACTTTAGTAGCACTATCTTCTTTGAAGGTGTACCTTCATTCTTAGGTGTCTTAGTTAAACCATCTTCTTTGAAGGTATATCTTCATTCTTAGGTGCCTTAGTTGCACCATCTTCTTCGATTTTTAACATGCTTTCGTAAATATAAAATAATCTTAACTGCATCGAAGTTCATTCAATCATTTGATAGTTTACATAATGAGAAAAGCTACTAATAATACTTTTATAGATAGTTTGCATTCCATAGATTAAGAGAAAGAGCTCCCCACTCATGTCTTTCAAATGGTGGGCTTCGTTTTTTTAGGTTAAAATAACTTGATAAAGGCTCTACTAAGTATCTTCTAAAGTTCTAGAGTTCTTGGTTGATGGTGTGACTTTCTTAAGACTAGGTTTCTGGGTTTAAATCTTTAAGGTTTGGCTTTCACATTATAGTACCTTGCCATCTTTCGTTGAAACTCCACAATTCATAACCTTGCTTGATCTCTCCTTGCTTCAAGTTCATCTAGGCTTTCCTTTCATTGTTCTTCATTGTCTTTAGGAGTGAAATTCAATATTCATTTTATTCCTCTACTATTTCAATTAGAATAACTGCTTCTGTCTCAAAAGCTAGAGAATAAGGAGTTTCCTTAGTGGTTGAATTTGGGGTTATCCTGATAGCCACAAAACTTTAAGAAGCTTTTGCACTTATTCTCTATTTATTGAATCCAGCTTAGCCTTCAAGGAATGTTTGATGATCTTGTTGATTGCCTCACCTTGGCCATTTGTTTGTGGATGAGCCTAAGAAGAAAATTGTAGCTCAATATGGAAATCCATATAGAATTTCTTGAAACCTTAATTATCAAATTGCATTCCATGATTTGTCATGATGGTATTTAGGACTCCACACTTGAAAAAAATAGAATATTTGGCAAAGTTAATGATATTAGCCTTAGTGACATTAGCCTTTATTATCTTGACCAAAGTTTTTGCCTCAACCCATTTTGTGAAGCAGTCGACTGCTACGGTGTATCTCTTTTAGAACCTCCTTTGCAGCAAAGGCCTAACAATGTCAATCCCTCATTGAGCGAATGGTCAAGTGCTAAACATCAGTGTTAAGGTCTCCGAAGGAGCTCTTGACAAGGTGATTGTTCGTTGGCATCGATCACATGTCTTCACATAATCCTTCATGCCTATGAACATTACAGGCCAGTAGAATCTTTATATTATAATCCCATGGGCAAGAGTTATCCCGCCTGAATTGCTTTGTAAACTCTTTATGGATTTCATCTAGAGCTTCATTTGCTCCTCACAACCCCAAGCACTTAAGGTAAGGTATCAAATATACTCTTTTATATACATCTCTATTGAGGATAATATATTTTGCGCTCTACTTCTAGATCCTTCTAGGATTATTGGGTCTTCAGGGAGTTGACATGTTTGAAGGAATCTAACAAGTAGAGTTTTCCAAGAATTATGCTCATCTTCCAAACTTGCATCTACTTCCTGCTCTTTTTCTTCAATGTTTGTTTTTTCCAACTCTTCAATTTGGAGTTGAATTGGGAGTTTTGTCCTCTAGACGGAGGCTAACTTCGAAAGTGCATTAACTTTAGTGTTCTTGGATCGAGAAATCCTGACAACCCTATATAACCCTCGACAAATACTTCACCATCTCTTCTTCAGCCTAATAATCTTCATTTATCTTATTCATAACAAGTTAGGAGTCACTATAGAGGTTTAGGATCTAAAAGGATAAAACTCTCCACATATATTTGTAAAATGTATAAGATGAGATATTAAGTCCCACCATTAAAGTAGATAAAAAGACACATAATCCCCAAAGTTAAGATGCAATGTGCTAGTCGATCATTGAATTACCATGATTTTTTTTTTTAATTAACCATTACAATAAATTTAGGGTTCAAAGATAGGAAAGATGATTCTAACTCACAAACATCATTAGTACGTATAAACAACATACTACTAGAACAACCTTGTTTTATTATCCTTAAATTGATATGATTAAATGGTAAAACATCGTCCCAAGCTTGCCTAATTAGTCATTCTACCTCTTTAGTTTCAAAATTACCCAAAATCCATCCTATCATTAATTTCCAAATAGAAAACTTTATTTGACATGTACAAAGATAAAAAAGACACATTTACCCTCAACAGGTTTTTTTCTTCCTTAAAAATAATAGAAAAATATAGAAAATATTAAAAAAAAAAAAAAAAAAAAACTAGATTTTCAATCCTAAACCCCTATATTCTTCAAACTAGTTTTTACCATAATTATTTCAAACTCTTCAACCCTAAATCAGATCCCTTAAAGCAGACTTTAATAAAAAAAAATTTCTTTTTAAATAAAAAACGAAAAACAACAAATTAACACAAAATCAATCAAATTTTTTCATCTTCAATAATGAACCTACAAACCCTAAATACCCAAACCAAAAAATACCCAAAAACTAAAACTCAATTTTGGACTCGATTCTGCAATGATCATCACTATCATCACACACAAACAAGCCCAAATCTTGGTTACCAAATCTACCTGCAACCATCATCACTAGTCACCTCTATCATCACCGACCATAACCATCATCACCCGCAACCATCCTTTCTCTTCATCTCCATGACTAGCTCATAACCATTAAACAAACCAACCAACCCAAACAAAGAGATCCGATGTCGGTAGGATTGGCCCGACAACAATCTCCTTCCAATGGAAGATATCGACAATAGAAGAGATCTGCACCAGATCTCCTCCATCCAACTCTAGATTAATTTTTTTTTCAATTTTTTCAAGAATGACTAGAGAACAAAAAGAGTAAATAAGAGAAAAATAGAGAGAGAGAGAGAGAGGTGGATGAGAGAAATTAATTTTAATCTCTCGTTTATTTTTTTCAATTTAAATACTATATTTTTAATAAATTAAATATTTAATTAAAATTATTTTCATGAATTGACTGCATTACCTTTTTATTGTTAACTACTTTTAACATAACCTTTGATGGTCAAAGACGCTTTGGTCTTTTCATCCTTCTACAGGGGGCATTTTAGCTTATTAATGAAATGTTGAGCGGGATTTTGAATGATTTTCAAACTAGAGGGGTTGAAATGACTAATCAATCAAACTGAGAGCTGTTTTTAACCATTTTCCCATGATTGAAAGCATAAAACAAGCAAGCTATGTATACTTTTAGGTTAAAACAAGAAGCACGCTAATATCAAAATAACCATATTAATTATTATCAATGTTACCCCTTCTAAATTCATTTTCCTTTTATTAATTCAAATTTTTAACAAACAAAATACATAGCATATATAAAATAAGAGTAATGTAACATTGGATAATAATCTGTCCAAATTTATTCCCCAAATAATGTAGTAAATTATTTGATAACTACCACATGATTATTAATATCTTCTCATAATATGGTATCACGAATCAACTTACACATCTTTTGAGTAAAAACTATAGTATTCATAAAACAAAATGAAATGAAAAAGGCAGGCGTGTAGGTTTGTTTTTTTGTGGCTGCCGGCTTGATGACAATGAGGTATGCCTTCTTTTTGCTGTCACAAGAGAGCATATTTTGTTAATGGCTTCAGCACTAAGCCTTGTCTCCAGAGTCCAGACCCACTTTTGAAACTAATACTTGATTTTCACATGCTTCTATCAATTATATTTTGAAAACTAACATGTTCACGGATTCAATGAAAAGTAGAATACTATTCGCATGTGAGTGACTACTAAATATTCATTCTTTCATGTTTTGGAGTTTTTGATATAAACAAAGAATAATAATTGAATCATATTAGTTTCACTATAGATCATCGACTTTTCTACTTAATTTTTTAAAAAGTTTTTTTCAATCATATTTAAGTTTTACTTTCTAATTCCCAAAGTTTGTAAGGTTCAATGGGACTCCAGTTTCGAACTTGAATTCGCTAAGCTGTTTTGAAAAATTTTTACATTATCAAAAAAAGAAGTTTGAGGTCCTGATTGAGTGGTTTCGCTATTCATCAAAAACAATTTGAAGCTGTTGAAGTCATGTATTTATTTTTAGAAAAATATATTTACATTAAAAACCACCCTTACAAATTTTGTAAAAGTATTCCGTCAAAAACTCTCTATAACATATAATAAACATCAATGTTAACGGTTAAAATTTATACGATCCGTACAAGGTTAAGTTTCATTGGTTAAATATATGGAGTAAATAAAATTAAAGTTGCATTCATCAATTTGTAGTGAAGTAGTGATGTTTCCACCCCTCAAAAATGGCATGTACACCCCTTTTGTTTCCACACCCAGTAAAAAATTTAAAATTTTTTTAATTTATTTTTAACTCCATTTAATATCAAGATTACCCATTTCTCTTAATTTTATTGTCTATATTTTTGTAAATACATCTCTTAAATCAACCACAAACAAACTATAATATGTGTTAAAAATAGATCTAGTGTAAATTATTTTGTTGTTACTTGTTAGGAAATTTTTATTTATTTAAAGTTTTTTTAACACATTTATTGTACATGAAACGAAATCTATACTAAGTAAATAATTTAACCCAAATTCCTTCAACCAATTAACTTTTTTTTTTCTGATTAGTTATTTATGTACAAAATAACATCTATTTTGTTATTTTGCTCTCTCAAACCTTACTTTTTTTTTATTTATATTATAAGACTTACATAAATGATTATTAGCTAATTTTTAATTAAATTAGGATTGCATAAATGATTGGAGACTTGCATGAATGATTAAAGTTAGGGTTTGATGATGAACCCTTTTTCATTTTATGATTAAAATCATAAAAATTTTTTGCTCTCTCAAGCTCTAATTTTTCATTTATATCATAAGACTTACATGAATTATTACCAACTAATGTTATAGAACCTTAAGTAACACTTTCTTTATGATAAATTGTGAATATCAATTTAGATCTATAGTTTTTGGATGATTTAAAATATACACTTTTGCTTGTTTGCTAATATGATGAAGAAATTGAAAAAAAAGAAGTGACCTTTTGTTTGTATTGTAATTTTCAAAGCATTAACATTAACAAAAATGGAATATGTATATATATATATATCTCTCTCTCTAAAAATAGTAAAACAAACTTTAAATAGATATTGGAACGGGAGGAAGATATACAAGTTTGCATTGTTTAACCAGAAGTCGGATTTCGATCACCAAATTGGAAGGAAACCTCAATTTACAATATAAAAACCTTGTCTTTCTCTATGTTTCTCTTTCAGTTGAGTGTTTTTGCTCTTTATGTATGTATTCTACTCTGCATGTTCTATTCTTTCTTCTACAAACAATCAATTGCAGTTTTTTTATCTATGAATAACTGTATCGTGTAGTTATTTGATAATTCACATAACTACCAAAGGCAGTTAATGAACGTAATCCAACTCTCTGTTGGATCTTGGTTACGAGTTTGGGTTTTGGGTCATCTTAGATGGACCCGACCAAATACCCATATTCTACTCTACATGTTCTATTCTTTCTTCTACAAACAATTAACTGCAGTCTTTTTATCGATGAATAACTGCATCATGTAGTTATTTGATAATTCACATAACTGCCAAAGGTAGTTAATGAACATAATCCAACTTTCTGTTGGACCTTGGTTCCGAGTTCGAATTTTGAGTCATCTTGGGTGGACTCGACCCAAGGCCCATATAACCCAACAATTTGGTTTGTGAGAAAATCAAACAATAGAATAGAAAATGTTGATGTGGTAACTGAATGTTTAACAATATCTTTTACGACTAAATTAGGATTATAAAAATGATTGGAGACTTTTTAATTTTTAATAAAGAAAAGTTAAGGTTTGAAAGAGTAACAAAGAGATAAATTAGGGATTAAGAGAATAAAAATGGTTTAAGATATATATGATATTTTGATTAATAATTGGTGGGTGTATTTATAAAATATTTATCATTTTAGTAATTTTTTTTTTTTTTTGAAAGTATCATTTTAGTAATTTTACTCAAGGGTAATATTGTATACTTAAAAAATATTAATTTGGAGTGTACATGCCATTTTTGAGGGGTGGAAATATCGCCACTCTTTGTAGTGGTTAAAATTTGCTCACATTATAAAGTGCCCAAGCCCAAAGAAATCGCTAGATCAAAGAAGCACATTGAGTTCAATAGGTCGAGCCTGAATGGATTGTTTCGACCTAGGTCAGGCAAAATACTTTCTAGCCACCTCCTTTCAAGTCTTGGCACTTCTGCACCACTCGGTGTCGGAATGTCTGTGGTTTGCACCACCTCGGTGCTTAAGCAATCTTCGCTCATTATTGTGGCTCTTTTGCAGCAGGTTGTTAGTGGTCATTAAGCTGATCTTAGGACTTTTGTAAATAGTATTAGATTATGTAAATAAGTTTTTTTAGTACCAATGTAATTGAACCGTCCATTGTGTCCATAAAAAGATGTAAAATGGTACAAAACGCACTCCAATTTTTTATTTTTCAAGAATTAATCCATAAATAAAGACAAAGCACAAGTTCTCAAATAACGAAACACACATATATATATATGTTTTGAATTCTTTAAACTTGTAATTTTTATTGATTCTAAATAAAGTAAAACTATAAAGAAAAAAATAAATATAAAAAAAGTTGAATCATGACAATATACGAACAATTTTAATCCAATAACTTAAATGTTGAGATTTTAGAATTTATTAATAGATGTATGTTAAATTTAAATTATTAAAAATAATTTAATTAAAAATGTAACAAATTTGGTAGGCTAACTTGATAAGTGATCATGTCAAGTGAAAATGAAGAGATACCAAGTTGAAATGAACAAAAAATAAAATTAAAAAAGTTGTTCTGTAAAATTGTAAATTGTCAACGGAGTTTGTGTGGCACGATAAAAGTGAAGTAAATAGTATTTATATAGAAGAGAATATGTACATGATTAAAAGAAAAAATATATATATAAAAAGACAAACATTAATTAATTAGGAGTAGAAGAGAAAAACATTAATTTGTTAAGGGTAGCAAAAATAGTAAGAGTAAAAGAGGTATGTGTACGAAAAGTAATAAAAAATTAAATTAATTATATTAAAAATAATAAATAATAATGTTAAAAAAGGAAATAATAAAAAATTTCAAAAAAAAAGGACATAAGAATAGAAACAATAGAACTGCTGCCATTAAAAAGCAATCAAAACAACAGTAAAAAAAAAAAAAATTAATACACTGCACGTTCCTGCATATTACACCCCATTGCACTCTATGACAAAGTTATCAATTTTTTTCAAAATCTGAGCAGGAGCACATGCTCCTACTGGTCTTTAGGTGGGTTCACCCCTGGCAAAGGGTATAAAGGGCGGCTCACATGCTTTGTTATTAAAAGTTATTTATTTTTCATAACTTTGTATAAATTACAAAATAATTATTTTAATGTATTAAATAAAATAAAAAAAACCAAATCCAAAGAGGAAACTCCACATAATTATCTAAAATTAATTAATGGCTCTATATAAAAGTAACCCAACTCTACAAATTTACTATTACTATCAATAAATGGCATGGATGGAAAAAATCTCTTCTATTATTTTTTAAATTTTTATGAAAATAATAAATTAGAAAACTACAAAAATAGGTTTCCATTTTCTCCGACCTTTATCTTTGGCGCAATTCCTCAATGACATTTCTCCTTCAACATTTCTTTTTCTTCTTCCTCCTCATCTTATTCTTTAGCAATATTTTTCTGTCAACACTTTTTCTTTTTCCCCCTCCTCATCCTCATCCTCCTCTTCTTCTTCTTCTTTCACTATCTTTCTTCTTCTTCATTTATTTTCTTTTTCTTTCTTCTTCTTCTTTTCCTCCTTCTTTTCTTCTTTTTTCTTTCATTTTCACTTTTCTTCCTTCTTCTTCCCTAACTTCGACGAGGAGATGAAAAAGATAAACTACAAAAATCTACAAATTTTTTAATATTTGAATAAATTTTTTTATTTAAATGAAGGGTAATTTTATCTTTTTACATTTTTTTTTTAATTGTCAACCCTAATATCTAATGGTCAAACGTAATGCTATAAGAGGTCATTGTTCTTAAAATGATAAGTTGATTCCGAGTGCACTGAATTAAGTTTGAGCAGGTGTTGTATATTTTACTCTTTTATGGTACCAATGTCCTTGGATCATTAGCATATACTTTCATAACTCATGGATTTGCATTCCTTACATTTGATGTGTGTTTACATTATTTATCTTAGAACTTCCTTAATTTTGTTTTCCTAGTCAAACATATATAGAGGCATCTTTGAATTGAAATAGGAATCCAACCTAGTAATGTTTTTAAAACTGTTTTAAACTCAAAATCATTTATGACTATAAATAGTTGTCTCTTTCAAATTATTTTATAACAGAGCTTATTTGATTGGTTTGCGTTTATGAGGGCCTTTGAGAAACGATTCATTTCTTCTTTAGATTATCTGTGTGAGAGTTTGCATTGCATCTAACCTTATTTAGGGTGTTTTAATCATGTACATTACTTGGTTGTGCATACATATTTACATGTATGTGTACAATAATATTTATTTAGGTAATTTTTGTATTTGCCGTTTTGCATAAATGGTTAGAAATTTTTATTTGAAAGTTAATTCGTCCCTCTCTTAGGTTGCATTTTGGTCCAATAGTTAATAAAGATTAGTGCTTTTGAGTTTTTATTGCCTTGATTGTCTTAAGAGAAATGACAACCGAAGGTGATTTTTACCATAAATTACCTCCCGTATTGCTGGTGAGATTCTGCTAATGCATACAGATTGAACGGCATTTCAATCATTGAACTAATAAATGAAAAAAAAAAGTAATATATAAAAATAAAAATAAGAACGTACATTAAAAATTAACATGATAAATTTACTTGATTATTTTAGCATTAAAGAAAGGTTCTTCAAAATAATAAATAAATAAAGCGAAATGATTAAAAAAAAAAAAAAAAAAACCTCTGCATACCCATATTATTTAAATTATGAATTTAAGTCTTATTATTTCTCTATATTTGTAATGCATACATAAAAAAATAAAAATAAAAAGAAGGTGGAGGGTCTAAAGTGCCTTTGCTACAGTGGCAATGCACTGCTATGGATCAATGGTGGTATCTGTTTGGACACCCAAAACAATATTTGTGACTATCTTTCCCTAAGTGTGAGTGGCTCTCCCTCCTATTTATGTGTGAGTTGCTCTCTCCCATATAAGAGACATTCTCTGGATCACGTTACTAATATTTGATTTTGTTTGGTCTTGGATCAGTCCTAATAAAAATTTGAAAAAAAAAAAGAAGAAACAAAAAACAACGTGGAGACATGTCACATCATGATAAAAGATAAGGATAAACTATGCACCTTTGAGTGTTGTATTTAATTTTTTTCTTCAATAACCGACTTGATCAAAGGTTGGTTAGTCACCTACCTTGAGTGACATTTGGTTTAGTGGTGGAGATATTGCTTGCTATATTGACAACATTAATTTATTGTACTTATTAAGGCTTTCATCATCTGTTGCAGTTAACTAGCTTTCGTTTAATTAGCTTTGGTGGTGGTGATGATTGTATACTTTATCTTATCATACATGCATGCATGCGAACGAAAATTAAATTGCAAAGCTATGATCGATCATGATGTGTTCCTAATTTAAAATTCAATATTATAATACGATTAATTAAATATCTAATTAATACCATATCCATAATGTCATGTATTGTAATACGTGACAAAATAAGGTTACCACAACAATATACCATTTACATTACACCCTTAACTCTGAAAGTTTGACTTATGCATCCTCCAAATACTGAATTAATTGTAATAATTCAGGGAAAAAAAATCAAAATAATAGAATCGAAACATGTAGGTGTAGCATGCAACTCAAGCCACGTTATGGGGTCAGACAATCATTCTATTTGTAGCTTTAAACTTTTGATACTTTTAAAGGAAAAGGTTCAATTTCATTCCTACAGTTTGAAAGATTTTTACTGTTTTTAAACATAAGTTAGTTTATAGATCTATCATCCTTAAAGTTTTAGGAAATACATAAAATTTGTCTCTCTAACCAGATTTTTAACAATCAAATTAACACAAATGATAGATTGACGATTTTGTCATTAAACAATTATACTATACTTTAAGTGACTATTTTGTCCTAAAAAAAATAGAATTACAATGATATCTTTAATGAATTTACTTAAATGTCTTTCATTATAATCAAATGGAAATATTACACATGTCACATTAATTTAAAATTAAAAAATTAACACTTTACATCCAATCAAAATCAAATACATATTACCAATTTACAAATTCAAATATAAAAATAATAAAAAAATAATATTAAATAATATTAAAATAACATAAAAGTAAAAATGAATAGAAAATAATTAAAAACAACGGTAGAATTTTTTTAAATAAAACCTAATTTATAAATAAAAAAAATAAAAAAAAAAACCTTCTCATCTTCATTTTTTCTTCTTCCCAATCTTCATCTCCAATCAACCACAAAATCAATCCAAATTTATCATTCATGTGATATCAAATAACACTTCAATCAAAAAAAGAAAAACAAAAACCCACAGATCAAAAGGACAAAAAAAATTTCAAATTTAGAAAAAGCTAGTGTCGAACAAAAACAAAAACCTAGGTTATAGATGGTGTTGAACAAAAACAAAACCCAAAATTAGACAAAAACCCAAAAAATTGGTGCCATTGAATAGATTGAATCTGATTTCCATGGAAACTAGATCACAACACGATTTGGGTTTAAAACCCAGATCGTCGAATGAACCCACTAGATTTACATAGGAACCCAAGTGGGTTCGATTTTGATCGGACCCAAGTTGGATCGTCTATATTATCAAACAAACAGGTTCGATGATGAACCTAGGAGGATTTGTTCAACGAGGAATCCATTTGGGTTCATACCAAATCAAACAACTCTTGGGTTCGCTCACCTCTTGTCACTCCACCTTTTGTTGCTCCACCTCATGTTGATTTCATGGGCTACTGGGATTGCTGAACTAGGTTTTGGTGTGTTAGTATTTAGTGAGCATTGTTCCTATGAGTATGGTGGTAGGTTTGTGTTTAATGAACTATGAGTGAAGATCTGGTTCCTAGATTTTCAAACTTTAAAGATTTGGAAACCTACTTCTCTCTTTTTTAAAGAAAAAAAAAATGTTTTTTTCTTTGACAAAGATCTCATGGGTTCTTTTCTATTTTATTTTATTTTATTATTATTTTTTAAAATGAAATTTATACTTAATTTGTTTGAATATAAAAGAAATTTATTTATAATAACAAATTTCTTCATTTTTGTTTATCAGATTTTTTTTTTTTTTAATTTGTTTGAACGTTTTGGTGTTGTTAACACATGACCTAAACATGTTTAAAGACAAAAATACCCTTACCATTGTTCGGTTTGATTAACCATTCACAAGTGTCAAGAACTAAATGATGAGTTTCTTAATAATTTGGGAATGACGATATCATAAATCTATTCGTGCTTAAAAAGTGAAGGTTTTTCAAAATATAGAAACGACATTGAAATTTTCTCTGGTGGTGGCAATCGAATTTAAAATGTCTGATTCAATCGGATGAAGAACATTGAACAAATGGAAGTCCAAATCTGCAACACATTGAAGAACAAAAAATTGTTTTGAAAAAATGAAGTTTCTGTGGATCCACGTTTGTAAAAAAAAATGAAGTTTCTAATAAACATAAACAAAGTGAAATTTGCCCTGCTTCCGAAAAAAAAAACAAAGAAATTTGCCTGATAAAATATGACTGTGTATAAGAGCGCCCATAGGTTTATTATTGGCTGTTGTGATCAAATTATGTGCGTTCATTATAATCCAATAGTGGAAGAAATATGTGGGTTGATGATGGCATTACTACACTCTCACCATAACTATAATCTTCTCTAACAGAAACTGATGTGTTCACGCATCCAAGAAAACCCTCTTCTTACTCTCCTGCGAGCCTGCAAATCCATGGACCAGCTGAAGCAAATCCATTCCCAAACTATCAAAACAGGCCTTTTAGGCAACCCCATTATCCACAATAGAATCATTTCCTTCTGTTGTGCCAATAAAAATGGTGACATGAAGTACGCATGTCGAGTATTCGACAAAATTCCTCAACGGAGTAACTTTGTTTGGAACACCATGATAAAGGGTTATGCTAGAATTGATAGCCACAGAAATGGGGTTTTGTTGTATTTGGATATGCTCAACTGCGATGTTAAGCCTGATAACTACACCTTCCCCTTCTTGTTGAAGGGTTTCGCACGTGCTGAGTGTGGCAAGGAGTTGCATTGTCATGCCGTCAAATTTGGGTTGTTCCATTCTAACTTGTTCGTGCAAAATGCATTGTTGAGTATGTATTCTTCGTGTGGTGAAATTGAAATGGCTCGTGGGGTTTTCGAAATGAGTTGTAAACGTCATGTTGTTGCTTGGAACGCAATGTTTTCAGGGTATAATAGAATAAAGCGATATGACGAAACTAGGGAGCTTTTTAGTGAGATGGAGAGAAAAGGAGTGCTACCCACTTCAGTGACCATTGTTTTGGTGCTATCAGCTTGTTCTAAATTGAAGGATTTAGAAGTTGGCAAGAGGGTTCATCGATATCTCACTGAAAGCAATATAGAGCCCAATTTGATATTGGAAAATGCTTTGATCGACATGTATGCAGCTTGTGGGGAAATGGATGTTGCACTTGACACTTTCAGGACCATGAAGAAAAGAGATATAATTTCATGGACTGCCATGGTTATGGGGTTTGTAAATAAGGGACAAGTTGACTTAGCTCGGGATTATTTTCATCGGATGCCGGAAAGAGACTCAGTTTCATGGACTGCCATGATTGATGGATATGTTCGCGTTAATAGGTTCAAAGATGCTTTGACACTCTTCAGAGAGATGCAAAGTTTAGAGATAAAGCCGGATGAGTTTACCATGGTTAGCATTCTTACAGCCTGTGCCCATTTGGGGGCATTAGAACTAGGAGAATGGATAAAGACTTACATTCACAAAAACAAGCTAAAGACTGATACATTTGTGGGGAATGCTTTGATTGACATGTATTTCAAGTGTGGAAATGTGGAGAAAGCGCAGAGGGTCTTCAGTGAAATGCCTCGAAGAGACAAGTTTTCATGGACGGCAATGATTGTTGGTCTCGCCATTAATGGACTTGGTGAAGAAGCTCATGAGATGTTTTCTAGAATGCTTAAAGCTTCAATTACGCCAGATGATGTGACTTATGTTGGTGTTCTTTGTGCTTGTGCTCACATTGGTTTGGTAGACAAAGGAAGAAAGTTTTTTGCCAGCATGACCACCCAACACGGGATTGAGCCCAGTGTCACACATTACGGCTGTATGGTTGATCTTCTTGGTCGAGCTGGGCATTTAAAAGAAGCTCTTGAACTTATTAAGAATATGCCCATGAAACCAAATTCAATTGTCTGGGGAGCTCTTCTTGGTGCTTGTAGAGTTCACAGAAATGCAGAAATGGCTCAACTGGCGGCTAAGCAGATTCTTGAGTTAGATCCTGATAATGAGGCCGTTTACGTTCTGGCTTGTAATATATATGCTGCTTGCAATAGATGGGATGATTTGCATGAATTGAGAAAAATGATGAGTGATAGAGGGATCAAGAAGACACCTGGCTGCAGTTCGATAGAGATGAACGGCGTTGTTAATGAATTTGTTGCAGGGGATCAGTCACATTCTCAAACTAAAGAAATTTACTCAAAGTTAGATGAATTGACAAGTGACTTGAAGCAAGCAGGGTACATTCCTGATACTTCTGAGGTGTTTCTTGATACAGGATAAGAGGATAAACAGAGTGCAGTTAACAGGCATATTGAGAAGTTGGCTATGGCTTTTGCCTGGAGTCACAATTACAATAATTAAGAACCTTGGAATTTGTATGACAGACAAGTCATCGTTGGGATAAAATTCGGTTTGTACAGTAAATTCAGGCTTTGGGAGAGAGACGATTCGAACTCACAATCATTAGGTTGTAATTTCCAACTGTGAGCGGTTATCACTAGACCAACTTCATCTTATCTGTTCACGTATAATTATTGGTGAATATTTTTTCCATCCTTATATAAAAGTAGATGGTAGGACCTTAATAATGTATTCTATATTTAATTTCATTTTGTAGTAATTAAATTATCAGTATATAGCCTACATCCTCAGTTTGAGAAACCTTTTAAGAACCAGAATTTTGCTTGGGTAATCAGTCAGTCAAATTTTGTAAGATTACTTTCACTAGGACCTTTTATCATTCAGTGGGTTTCTGGAGGGAAACTGCATGTTGGACTTGGGATTACCTTTTTGGAAGTCTTCTACTTAATTACATACATGCTTACAAGAACTTCTTGACTAGATTTCAACGGACGATGCAGTGTTTGTGAGAATCAGCTCTACAAATTTATATACTATTTTTCAAGGGCCAAATGGTCCAAACATATATTTTTATACCACCATATGATTTCTATTTGGGTACCGATATTGTCACTGACAAATATGATTTCCACACTTAAATTACTAGTATACCCGTTAATTAAATTTAAATATTTGCATATTAATATAAGCACTCATAAATACACCAATATTAACTCTATTTAAACAACATTAATTATATTCATTTGAAATAAAATTTCTATCTTTTTTATTTCCTTATTTTTCTTCAACATAAAATGTTAACTCTAAACCTAATTTTATACTTTATCAAAAAAATAAAAAATAAAAAAGAAGCCATACTTCAAGGTTGACACAACCAAAGTTTTCACCAAAAATAGGACTTTATTATGCATTTTAATCAAACTTTACTATATGAAAGAATTCATACAGTATATAAATTCAATAAAACAATAAAACAGAAACTGAAAGCGTACCCGTTTCTATGCAGCGGAAATTGCCCTGGATCATGGATTGTTCAACTGGTCGGATTCCAATCACATAGTCGGAAAGGAACCTTAAATCACAGTGTAATTTGTCTTGCCATTTGTTTTCACTTTTCTCTCATATGTGTAGTATGATGTGTATGTAAAGTTTCTGGAATTGATTTTCCATCATCTTTCAACAAATGAAATACTTCAAGTATTTATAGAGGTGGCGGTTATTTTCTGATAACCGCCAATAACCGCAAGCGGTTATTCGATCTTATTTAATTCAAATAAATATGGATCGGGTCATGGGTTTGGATTATCTTGGGTGAACCCGACCCAACAACCCAATAATCCAACACTATATAAATGAATAAAAAATAAAATTTGAAAATAGTGTTTTGCATTTAAAAAATCTAAAGAATCATTTGATGTATGTATGATCTATTAACTATTGTTCTATAGATTTTCTATTAAAAATATTTATGGATTTTTCTTTGTTTTGTTCACTTAAAATTAAAAGAGAAAAATTATTTCAAATTTTAAGAGTAAATAAATTGTTTTACTAATATGTATTTGTCCTTCTTTATAATTTTATTTAAGGATAATTTTGTTGTAGAATGTTTTTAGAAAAATGGAATGATGCTACTGACAATCCACCAAATCTATTTTCTAGGGTTAGGTGTGGTCCGGTTCGAACCAATTTTAATTAGAACTAGACTAAACCAAAAGTTTCGCTCTCGAAAAATATATGACTAATTTTGACCAATTTTTTTTAGACCAAACCAACCCAAATTAAATTGGTCTAGTTCGATTTGATTATGCCTTATAAATATCAATTTAATTTGGATTTAGAAATTATGATTATATCATTTAAAATTTATATAAATGTTGGGCTCATTTTAAATGAATATGTAAGGTTTGCAAAGTATTAGATACAATTTATATCATATTTACTATTTTAAATTAAAATATTGGGTGTAATATATAGTAACACATCATGTACTTTTCATTTTAAAAAAACTATATATATTATGTATTTTCAAGATATTCAGTTTACGATTGGTTTGGACTATAATAAACTTTGACCATAAACTAGATTAGATCATACAATTTTGTAATAATAAAACTATAAGGCTTTTGTTTATTAACCAAACCAAACCATGCTATTTGGTTTGATTCGATACGGTTCAATGATTTATAGGTTTTCTACCTAGCCTTACTATTTTCACATTTCATTTTTAGTTTTTTTTTTTAATAAGTAAACGATTCCAAATAGCATTAAATAAATGGTTTTATATTTAACTAGCACTATAGAACTGGACTTAATTTTTCTAGCATCTCTCCAAATAAAAAAATCATAATACCCTTTTTAAAAATAAAAAATTAAAAATTAAAAAAAAAAATAAAACACTTATAACCTTGGTTTTTTTTTCTCTCTCTCTCTCTCTTTCATTTTCTACCATATCCCTCTCTCTCTACCAATTCTCTTTCTCTCTCTATCAGTTCTCTCTCTTGCACTCCTCCATCTCTCTCAACATTTCCTTCTCCATTGTCGACGACGAACCAAACCTGCATCTTCTTTTTTTTTTTTAATTTTTAATATGTTTTTGAGTTCGAAACCCAAAACTGTCTGGTTTTGGGTTGTTCTAATCTTTTTATTTTTTTATTTTTTTTTATCTTCTCTTCTGATTTTTTTTTCTTGTGGACGTTAATGGTCGTTGTTGTTGATGATGTTATGTGAGAATGGATGGAATGGATTCTCTTCTATTTTTTTATTTTTATTTATTTTTGTGCGGATGTTGATGTTGGTGGTTATGATGTTATGAGAGAATGGATGAAATGGATTCTCTTCTAATTTGTCTTTTTTTATTATTATTATTTTCGAATGTTTATGGTGGTAGTTGTTGATGATATTATGGGAGAATGGATGAAATAGATGGGTGATGATTTTGTTGAAGACGGTTGATGATGGATAAGTTATGACAAACACAGAAGTAAAGAGAAACACAGAACATGAGTGGAAATGACGATTTTTGAGCTTTTTTTGGTTTGCGCGGACACGGTCCATGTTGTCTTTTTTTGTTTGCACGAACCATGTCTGTGTTTTCTTTTTTTTTTTTTTTCGGGTTTGCGCGAATGCGGTCTGAACACATCTATTTTTTGGTTTGCACGAACTGCATTTGCACAATTTTTTTTTGGTTTACACGGATGTAGTCCATGCGTCCTTTCCTTCTTAGTTTTTTTTTTTTTTTTTCCTTTTGCACAGACATCCTTTTTTCTTTTGATTGAACATGGATGAAAATTTAAAAAAAAAAAAAAGGATGAAAATCTAAGGCACGAGTCAAACAAGGCGCAACACAACGACCTGCCCATTAGATAAAGCGTAGGTCAAACGACCCGCACACTATATAAGGAGTGGGTCATATATAATGTGCGGGTTGAATAAGAAGCAAGTTTGACCCACATTTATGGGTGGGTCAGGGCGTGACCTACGCCCTATTAGGGTGTTATCTGGGTCTCATTAAACGAGTTAAGGCACGATCAAGGCCATAGGGAGTAAGTCAAGGCATGACTCGCATTCTGTTTTTGGTGTTAAGAATTAAAAATTTGTACGGATTTTTTAAAATTTTAAAACAAGAGAATTTTTGTCATTAAAAAAAATTTGAACAGTAAAGAGGTGTTAAAAAACATAAATTCAACTCTTTGGTGCTAGTAAATCATGCAACCGGTTTTTAGTGCTTAAAAAAATTAAAAATATAAAAATATAAAAAACCCTAACTTTTTTAATTAATAACAATTTTAGCCTTAATTAAAATTACTAAAATTGACAAGAACAGTTCTAAAGATACATTAGATAAATTTTTTAGAATCCAACTTTATTATTATTATTATTATTATTATTTTTTACAATCGTAACTCCTAAAAGATACCCTTTTTTCCTCATACTTTAAAGATTTCATTAATTCTGAAGAATGACTTGCAATCAAACATTCAAAAACCAAAAAGGATTTCATTAAAATATCAACAACAGTAACTCTACTTTAAGCCCTAGACACATTCCTCAAATGTCCCTCATCTATGAGATCCATCAACTAAAACAGAGTTGAGACTTTGGACTCATCAAATGCATGCAAATTTCCAACATGTAAACACGTCAAAAGTAAAGAGTGAAAAGTTTTGTTTTATATATATGCATATACAAGGGAGAAAAGAAACTGATACAAGAAGTTTATTACGTTTGTATTAGACATATTACAGATGCTTGTCAGCTACAAGGCGAACCTTATTCAGAGATTCTTTAAATGATTGCCAGGCAACCATGGAATGATCTTGAGAAATCATACCTTCTCCAACCACTTGCATTGCTCGTCTGTACAAATGATCGAACCACTGAACAGGGTTAGTGACATCAAAATTATTAGACGCAACCTCTGGCACATATAACCGCTTAAAATCCTTTCTCCATCTTGATAAAACATACTGAAATGGAATCTCCTCCACAGCATTATAGTGTAGAATACATAATGCATGTCGGCATAGATACCCATTGGCGTTAAAACAATTGCAAATGCAACGAACTTCTGCTCCTGCTTTATCATAAATGACTTCGAAGTTCCTACCACCCTCACCCTCGCGTTCTTTGATAATGTAGGTTACGACAGGTCCATTAGCATGACCTTGTGCTATGTTAAAACAAGACGACATCATCACAGCTTCATATTGGAACTTGTTGAATATTTCATTTGTGTACAGTTTCGAAAGCTGCAACTCGTAATAGTACTGTGTCTTCATAACGAGGCTTGAGTTTCTCGTCTCAAAATCATCAAGCGCTTCCTTCTGACGATTCTTTTGTAGAACTAGTTCATAGACGTCGAAAAATTCCTTCAAAGAAGTTTGTTGATGCACATAACCATCAAAAAAGGGCCTCAAGGACTCACCCTTCCCAAAAGTGGACATTCCGGCAAAAAATGTGTCTTTCGAGTAAACAGGAGCCCACCTGTCTCGATCTTCATACAGTGTTTGCAGCCACTCGTGGTTTGCTATTCCAAAATGTTGGACCATAGTATCCCAAGCCATTTCAAACTCATCCACCTTTACTGAGTCATAGATTTTGCTATTCAATACCATTTGAAATTCCCGAGATTCCTGCATGTCTCCCAAGTTCTGAAGAATGCTTTGCACAACATGTGACAAACAGAGACGATGGTGAGCTCTAGGAAACACCTCTGCAATGGCGCTTTGCATAGCCTTGCACTGGTCTGTAATGATAGTCTGCGGAGGGCGACCAAAGACACAAGTAAGCCACGCCCTAAAAAACCAAACATACGTTTCAAAGGTATCGTCTGCCAGTAAACCACAAGCCAGTAAAATAGACTGACCATGGTGATTTAGCCCAACAAAAGCTACAAGTGGCACCTCATACTTATTTGACAAGCATGTAGTGTCAAATCGAACCACGTCACCAAAGTAAGCATATGCAGCCCTAGACCTAGAATCTAACCAAAAGACATTCCTCAAGAACCCTTCATCATTGAGATCCATCAAGTAGACAAAATTTGGATCGGCTAGTTGAACCCGAGCGAAATAATTATATATGACCTTTGCATCTCCCTTTCTAAGGTTCAGGCGGTTGGAATTGGATCGATCAACATTGCAACTAATTTCCGCATCATTAGTATCGTAAGCTACAAAATCAACAACAGGTGTTCGATACAACTTGATTGTTTGTACCTCTACATCATGACTAGGCTGTTCCTCAAGCTTCCTTTTATTATTTCCAGCCTCCATCTTCTTATGTGACTTGGAGTTATGCGCTCTCTCGAGATCAAATAAGTGATTGTGGTCGAGCTTGACTTCATCGACTCTCCACCTGTCGGATTCGACTAATTTCAACCTGATCATGGCAAGACAACCAGTTCTCGTCTCTTTCCTGCGCGTGTGAGCCTCTTTAACAGTTTTGAAACCCTCACAGTTGCAACAGAGCACAGCACCACGTTTCTCTTTGCTGTTGCGTTTTGTCCACGATGATTTGACCCTGATAGCAAAACCTAATTGCTTGGCATAGCAGTTATAATAATTATAAGCATCATCGTAGGAATCGAACTCCATACCCACAACCGGTACTGGTGGTGTTGGATGATCGTCATGATCATGGACAATATGCTTGCACTCATCATTCCCTAACTCACTGCCTTCATACTCAACACACCCTTCTTCCATCTGAACCAAATAATAACAATCAATCCTCTATGACAAACTCAATCAATCCAAATCAATCAATCCTCTACAACAAACAATAACAGACTCAATCAATCCAAATTCCCAACTATAACAAACTCAATCAATCCTCAATACAATTGATACCCAATGGCTTCAAGTTTAACAACAAAATAATGAAATCAAAAGCAGAGGACTACTTACCATCATCTCCGACCTCTTATCGCCGCTCATGGCCGGTTAGTTTTGCCCTACGCACCTCCTCTTTTTCCATTCTCACTCTCATCTTTATCTTTTGGGAAATTACACAAACTCGCCTAAGGTTTGGTGAAATTAGACCCATAGGTGAATTTTGAACATAATGACACAATCCTTCTTTAGGATTTTAAAAACTCGGTTCAAATATTTCTTACAGTTAGTCAATCATTAATCAATTACTGTTAAATCAATACTATTAGGGGTAAAATGATCCAATCATAAGTTAAAAATAATTTCATCAAGAATTTATATATTTTAAACAACAACAATAAATAAATAAATTTATATAAAAAAATAAAAATAATAAATTGATACCCGACGGTCTTTATCTCTTTATAATTTCGAAAATTCTTATTTTATCCCCCATCATTGTTGTCATTATTAAAATGATTAAAATAATCAAAGTATTTCTATAGTTTTATCCTTTCATATTAATGGTTAAATTTTGATTTTTTTGGTCAATTTTAAGAGATATCAGTTTTCATTTTTTTTTTTTGGATATTTTTATACATTATAAAGAGTATTTGATCTGTTCATAAATCGAAAAAAAAATATTAATAATTATTGAAAATATTAAAAGATTTTGATATTACATCAAAATATTGAGCGAAAAGTAGGATTATCCCTTATATTTTCTCTAACTGAATGTTTATATTTCATAGGGTCAATTACATTACAACTCCTGATATATTACATAAGTGCACAAATAATGCGACTTTAGTATTTATTACACGTCAACACCCTACCCTTGAATGAAATCTCCAACATTATCCATTGACGGAGATCGTTGAACATCTTTGTTGTGAGGCCCAGACCTATGCTCTATTGGTCAAAGTCTACGATGAATATCTTCTTATTGGCCCAACAGTACGTTCTAACTAACCCAGCCCAGCAGAATATATATATATGGGTGGCTCTATTGCCACCCATATAACTTCTTCTCTCACCCAGTTACTTTGTACACCTATCATTAAAATTAAAAAATAGATATTTTATTTTCTACACCTTATGTAATCCCAAAATTACTCTTTATTTAGTTATTTTCTTTTCGTCCAATATGACCAAACTTGTTTTGGATTTACTTCTACGATTGGCATGACAAGAAAATTAAAATTAATTGTAAGTTGTCAACAAGAATTTGATCTTGATAATCGAGGGTGCAGCCTGTTTTATGATGCAAACTCTACCAACTTTGGAATCATCTTTGTAAATTTGAAAGGTTGATCTTTTTCCATTTTATGGGAAAAAAAAAAAAATCTTAGAGTAGAAAAATGTCCTATATTTTCATACTCATAAGTTAACCATATATAACAAAAGTAGTAGTAAAAAGAAAACAAAATACAGAACAAATGATTATAGAGGAACCCACGAGCTTTGAAAAATTAAATGGAAAACATGTGTGTTATGTGAGATGTGATAAAAACACTATAATTTTATATGTATTCATGAGAATTCTTGTTTCTCTCTATATACTTCTCTATCAAAAAAGTTAAAAAACAATGGAATCATTATTTTGGGAATTATAAAAATTGTGAAATTTCTCTACTTTAAACAATGAGTAAACTTTTCTTCTTTGTTCTTTTTTTTTTTGGTATGACGAATACAAGTTGTTTGATAAAAGTTTAAAATGAATAAATGTTTTATTTTCTATGATGGGTGACAGTGTTTTTTTTTTTAGTTTTTTGTTTAAACTTACATTACTCTATCTTTAAAAATAATTTACTCATTAATATTTTAATAATGATGAATTTCATTACTAAAAAAAAAAAAAGGTGTGGAGTGAAAAAAATGATGGGCTGATTGTTTAAATTTTGTAAAGAACAAGACTTGGCGACTACTACTAGTTAGATAGAAATCAGGTTTCTAGGCTAGATGGGTTATGAAATAATCTTACTATTTATCTTTAAATGATAGGTTTTTATTCAAAAGTGGCGAAAAAGGTTTACTAGACCCGTGGTTGTTCCCATTAGGTTTCCATGTAAAAATCATTGTTCATTGCCTCTCTCTATCTCTCTCTTCTACCTTTCTTTTATTTTTATTTTTTGTTTTTCCACTACATATTTTTAACAAGATAAAAAGAAATTCAATTAACCTATTCATCCTTACCTTCTAGGTTAAGTATTGTGTTCACTGGAGCCTTTTACATCATGTTGAAGCGCTTTATGCACTTGATTGTATGCATAATTATTTGAGTTTCAATTGAATGATTATAAGTTGTTTGTTACAAATTATTTAGCTTATATTTGAGTCATCAAGACTTAATTGCATAACTATTCAAGTTAGCCTTAAGTGATTGTGATTTATGCTTAATTGCATTAATTGCATTTGTGTGTTTTCATACATGTGGATTTCATATTAACATCTATTAAAGTCAAAAAAGGGAGTAATGGTGATTTAAGCTTAACTGTTTGAGTGTGGCAATCTCCTGGCAAAAAAGAGAGTAAGAGGTCATTTGTTTTTTTATCTGAATACTGAACAATTTTGTTGAAGACTGAAAACTGAATAGTTATTAGAATCTGAATAACATGTTTTTTTTTTTTTTTTCTTGTCTTTGAATGTATAATAATTTTATTTATTTTTTAAAGTTAAAATTGTAAGTAAACTAGTAATTTGATATTTATATATTTTTTCTATTAGTTATTATGTAACTTCATTTAATATAATATAAACAATTATAATAAAATTACTTAAAAAATACTAAAACACTTTTTATGTGTACATTAATAATATTTTTATTCATAATTAAAATGTGATTAATTATTATAGTAAAGCAATTTTTTTTTTAAATTATATGTACATAAATAAATTATTATAGTAAAGTAAATTAAATTTATATATTTAAATAAAAATAAACAAAATAGTCTTAAATTGAATTCAGATTACAACAAAAGTTAAAACTGTAAAGTAATATATATTTTCTACTAAAATTAAAAAATTATATATAATCAAATACTTTAAAAGTTGGTTTGCAACTTGGTCTGTGAGTTGTTGCATAAATATTGATTTGAAAATATATTATTTTGAGAATATTAGATTTGAAATAATATATTTAAAACATCATTAAGTGATTTAATATTCAGTTAAAAGTCAGAAGCTATAATTTTCTTTTTTAAGTGATTTTTTTATGGTTTTAAATGATTTTACCATTTGAAAAAAAAAAAAAAAAAAAAACAAATAAAAGTCACTTAATAAGTGTAATGTAAACCAATTAAGTGAAAAATGATGAAAACAAATGACCCCTAAGTCTTAAAAGTTGGAAAGTGTCAATTGTAGCATTCATGAGAAATTGTAAGTGTAACACCACAAGGTCCGGATGCATTTGAGTTAGAAACTTGAAAAAATTATCCCTTCACAATTCAATGTGGAGGAGGAAATCAAAGCTTACAAATTTGTAGATGAGACATGACCATAGCTGGGAGGATTAACACCATTTTCTAGAGCTTCGAATTTAGAACTTAGGTGGGTAACTCAAGTGAAGGAGGAGTAAGACCATGTCCTAAAGCATTAAGGTTATAACTTAAAGGGGACAACCTTAGTATGAGTTAGCAAGGCAAGTGCAAATGTTGGTAGGTCAAATTTTGATTTTCTAACGGAGTGTTTTTTACTGGAGGAGGTCCCTTTTTTGTTTTCTTTTATGGACTTTCCACATAAGAACCTCAGTGTCATTCTATACTTTATGCACTTACATTTGCATGCATGTTGGTTGAATTAATAAGTAAGCTAAACTGAGTAGTCTTGAAATAAGTGGAACAAGAACAACTAAAATTGATTTAAGTATACAAGTGTTCATTATTACATATTTGCAAGTGCTTAAATTAATTGAATAGTAAAGTTAATTTAATCTTTAACATTGGTATTTAACTTTATTTCTTAGTGAAGTTAAAAAGTAGGTGACTAAGTTGAAGTTGTGTTACACTTTGATAAGTAAATTAGGGTTCAAATCGATGCCATAAGAATTCCATTAGATCTATTCGCCCCCTTCTAGGTTATCTTAGCATGAACCCAAAACCCAGAGTGTTGCACTTTGGTAAATCTACTAGGATTTAAATTGATTCCAAAAGAGTTCGAAAACGCCTATTCATTTCCTCTGGAATCCAACATTATTTTCATTTCAAGGTTTCTTTCAATGCCGCTTAAGGGTGTACTTGCACAGTCATTTTAGATAACTTTTCATTGTAATTGTTATCCGACAAGATCCCAGACACTTCCGCAATTTGTTAAGTGGTCAAGTTACGAAATCAAAATAAGTTTTTACGCTTTCATTTCCAGCAAAGTTGTTCATCAAATACAACTTCAAAATTTTGTGATATTTAGCAAAAACCACCAACTTACCTTGAGAGAGATCAATGATTCATGAGTTGGATTGTTGCACAAAACAACTGGGAATGGCAAGTTGTAAATGACCTTTGATTGATTTTCAGTTTCTGTAATTTGTAAAATGTTGCTCCTGATATGGAAACTTGAAATATCTCAAGCCTTGAATGGTTAGCCAATGAATGAATGCAAAGAGAGTAACCCCTCAACGCGATATATATTCGAGGGAGATGTGAGGTTGGCAACAACAACTCAAAAAAGATGAACAACCCCTCAATGAGGTTGGTACTGTGCCAACTTCCATAGATTAGCCAGACAGCCCTATAATTCAATACTGATGAAAATAGTCACCCAACTGCCACCTGTTTTCTTAGAGCAGTTTATGGTGACCAAGACCAAAACTTTATTTAATCAAGTACACAAGGCAAAAGGCAGAAGACTGCAATGCATTTTATTATAATAATTTTCACTTCATACGTATTACCACATAAGTCTGTAATTCACAAGAATCTACGTAAAGAGAGTAACTGTAAAAGAACATGTAGACTGAACCTGAAAAAAAGAAGGGGGCTGAAGACTAAAGAAGATACCATCACAGAGCGAGATCTGCCAAGCCAAAAGTTCTTTCAACTGCTTTACCCCAAGATTCCACCTTTTTCTTCCGGAGTTCCTCGTCTAAGATTGGTCGGAAAATAGTAGCTGTTTCGGCCTTCTCGACAGAAATAAAAATGTCTTCTTCTTTCCAAATTCCAATTGCTAATCCAGCTGCATAGGCTGCTCCAAGAGCTGTTGTCTCTATATAACTCGGTCTCACCACTGGGCTTCCCAACAAGTCCGCCTATATACATACATACCATGGTTAAACACTTTCTTAGGCAGAAAAGAAAGGCTTAAAAAACAGGACAACATATAGGATAAAAATCAAGCTGCATAGACAACTAGCTATACCATGTAGGCAAATCCATCATGCTGACACTGAATTATAGGTAATAGGTATCAAATAAAATTCAGATATAACGTTCCTACTTGTAAGGATTAGTGAATTCTAATTCTTTCAAGTTCAAAATGACAACTTCTTCACAAGTTGAGAGAGAAGGCCTGTATGCAAGAAGAGTTTACATTTCTTACAGGAACGGAGGGGGGGGATGCAATTAAGAGGATTAAAATTCAGATGGTAAGAAATTAAAGAGACTTGTCAGATCATCAAAAGGACTAACCATACAGTTGTTACCAAAAATTTGATGTTGATACTGTTTGAAGCAAACATGATTGTTTCCCCAGTACAAGACCCTTTAACATATTAAAAATCTCAAATCTGTACAATAAAAGGATGCATTTGTAGGTACGGCGGATGCATTGAAAGAAGGAGGTTCAGAAAACTTAGATAAACATCATTTATGCCACATAATGAAGTTGAGAACAACTGAATCAATTGACTTCTTTTAGCTGCAACAAGACTAAAATCAGATTCATGATGCAAGTTGCATTTTCCAACACTATGCAAGATTCATATTGCATCCTCGTTATTTGTTTTAAGTTATCGGTAATATATATGAAAGGATGCCAAACAGATTTCAAAAATAAAAGGATGTTAAATAAATCTTGTTATGGTACTTGTGAGATTAAAACAAAGTCACCCACACTCAAACTTGACAAAAAGGATAGTGCAAGACCCTTAAAATCTCAAAATAATACAAACAAAATTAAGAGGATAATTCAGATACTATTAATGACTATACAATCATGAATGAAGCCTGAAGCACAAACCTGAGTCTGCATTAGGAGATTGTTAACAGTAGCACCTCCATCCACTCTTAACAAGAACTCCGTCTCCCCATCCTGACCCTTGTCAACTGCATCTTTTTGCATAGAGTCCAACACGTCCTTAACTTGAAAACACATGCTCTCAAGGACAGCTCGAGCGATGTGGGCCTTGCTCGTAAATCTGGTCATCCCAATACAAACCCCACGAGCATCATCACGCCACCATGGAGCAAACAATCCATTGAAAGCAGGTACAAAATAAACGCCACCAGTGGAGTCAACCTGAGACGCTAAGTCCTCAACCTCACTGGCGCTATTGATTATGCAGAGGCCGTCTCTGAGCCACTGGACCGCAGCGCCAGCAATAGCAATTGAACCCTCTAGCGCGTAATTTGTCTTAGCTTGTGGACCAAGCTTAAAGGCTAAAGTAGTTAACAGACCGTGCTGGGACTTGATTATATCTTCCCCTGTGTTGAGAAGTATAAAAGCACCGGTTCCGTAAGTGCTTTTAGCCTGACCTTTTCGGCAAGCTTGGCCTAACATTGCCGCATGCTGGTCACCAAGGCAGCCTGAAACAGGAATACCAGTAATTGGCCAGCCTTTGGCAATTTTTCCTATAATCTCAGCATTACTCACGATTTTGGGCAGAATTTGAGGTGGTATTCCTAGAGTTTTAAGAGTAGGTTGATCCCAATCAAGAGTTTTGAGATTCATGAGCATCGTTCTTGATGCATTCGAAACATCCGTGACATGCAATCCACCATTTACTCCACCGGTTAGATTCCATATCAACCATGAGTCTACAGTTCCAAATAAAGCGTCACCAGATTTGATCCCCTGTTTAACAGAATCCACATTTTCCATCAACCAGATCAATTTGATAGCACTGAAATAAGTGCTTATAGGCAAACCACATGTATCCACAAAGTGGGTTTTTCCACCACTTAGTTCTTTTTCCAATCTCCTGAAATAAACAAGTAAAAGACTAGACTGAGTACCAGTAAATTTAAAGAAAAATCATCCAATCGATAAAATAATTTCAATCCTATCTTAATCTAAATTTTTCCTCAGAGTTAACACTAGTCGTCCCAACTTTATATCTCACTTTGATGATGAATGTATATTCATTAATAATTATTTATTTTATTACTAAATTAGGATCAAAAGATGGAATATCTTGTATTACCGACTAGGAGAATCCAACTTTCTATTTTTAGTTTGATATAATCTCTAATTACCCTTTATAATATTATAAAATCTCATTTTATCGTTACCGTTATAAAAGTAACTTAAATGACCAAAGTATCCCAAAGTTTTACAAATCAAACTTTGTTTTGTCTTTTTTCATCTTTTTTTAATATTTTCATAAACTATAGGATAGTTAATCTATTTCATGAATAGACAAGGAGAATATTTTTTATCCAAAAATAATGGAGGATATTGGCATTATATCATCCCTTTACTAATTTCATAACGAACCCAGATAAGCATTACAGTAAACTAAACAAAAAAGATCCAAAATCCGTGACGGAAATAGAATTCATGGTGGGTACCTGCAAACAGCGCTGGTACGAGCGTCCATCCAAACGATGGCATTGTAGAGGGGAGCACCAGTGGACTTGCTCCAGACAACGGTGGTCTCTCTCTGGTTGGTCAAGCCGACAGCCTTCAAAGCGGAGTCGACGTTGAGGCCATCAGCAGTGGCCTTGTCGACAGCCTTGGCCATGCACAGCCTGACACTCTCGAGTATCTCCATGGGGTCATGCTCGACCCATCCCGCCTCGGGGTAGAACTGCGTGAACTCCACCTGGTGACTCCCCACCGGACGGAAATCCTCATCGAATAGGATGAATCGAGTGCTGGTCGTCCCTTGGTCGATCGAACCTATCAACGCTTTCTCTGCTTTCGACATGATCTTTCTCTATCTAAACAAAACACAAAACTCAACGCCTTCTCTTGCTTTTATCGATGCACAATCTTTTTGTTTTCTTGTTTTGGTTTTATATAAATTATATGATTCGGCGATAAGTCCAAAGACTTTGATCCAACCAATCCCGACGTCATCGTTCCTGATTTTTTGGTTCCGTTATTCTTGATTTTATCGCCACGTGGAGATCCGTCTGTTTCACTTAGGTTGACTTTGGAATAATCCATGTTTCCCCGGTTATCTATTATAATACTTAATTATCCTTCTATAGTTTGATAAAATCCGTTTTACCCTTAACATATAAAATGATGAAAAAAAAATCAAGAAATTTTCTAGATATTATTTTAAACTATAAGGGTTTCTGGATTTTTTCTAAACTATGAGGGATATTTTCATAAAGGGAATATCCTAAAAAACCCCTGAAAACAAACATAACCTCAATTTACCTCTTAATTTAAAAATATTAGCCAAAAACCCTCCTACCGTCTCCCAAAAACGGTTTTCATCTAAGTTATCAGTGGTTTTGTAATAAAAATAATAAAACACCAAAATATCCTTACAATATTAAAACATTAAAAAATAAAAAACAAACATTAATCAATTACCAGACTATCATTTTATAACCAAATGAAAAAAAAAATTATATAAATAATAAATTAATTTAAAAAACCTAAAAAATTAAATAAATTTGATAAAATAAAAGTAAAATATAAATAAAAATTAAATATTAATTTGCAAAACCTAAAAAATTAAATAAATTTGATAAAATAAAAGTAAAATGTTATAACAAAGTAAAACTCAGATTTTAACAAATATTATAAAGGGATATTATCGATTTACCCCCTAAAAAGCAAAATAATGTCAAACCATCACTGGTTTTGAAAATATTAGTCGAAAAAGTCCGACCGTTAATTTGAACAGTAAAAAAGTTAAGAAAGTGACAGATCCATTAATATTGAGGGTATAATCGTCAATGTATTTGTTAAGACAATTGGATTGAATTAAAAAGTTAAATAAAATTAAAAAATTAAAAAACTAAATTAAAAAAAAAAAACGTCACACTTTCTCTCTCTCTCTCCCTCTCTCACTTCTTCTTCTTCTGTCACACACACACTCTCTCTCCTTCTCCCTCTTCTTCTTTTTTTGTCACTCTCTCTCTATCCTTCTCTCTCTCTTCTTCTTCTATCACTATCTCTCTCTCTTCTTCCTCTTTTTATTATTTTTCTTCAATCTCTCAAATCATCATCAGATCGTGCCGCCGTTGAAGCGGTTTTGGAAAGTCGCCGCCGTCGTTGAAGCAATGCGATAGACTGTGTGCTGTTGTGTCGAGCGGTGCGACAATGTGGAAATGGATCAGATCGTGCGGATGCTGTTTCTGACGCGATTTGTGGAGAAGATAGAGAGGATAGTGAGGAACAGTGGGCTGTGTGCTGTCATTGTAGAGCGGCGCGGCTGTGCAACGGTGGATCTGCTAGTGTTGTTGATTCGGGGTTTGATTCCAGGGGTCATCTGGCAATAGTCGAACAAATGTATCCTTTTTTCATTTTTATTTAGTTATTAATTGATTTTATTTAGTTATTCATTGTGTTGTGGAATGGATTGTGGTTTTATATTGATTGTTATTTGATGTCATTGTTGGAGCTATTGAGGTTCGTTTCTGATATGCAAGTTCATGTGTTTAGGGTTCATCTAGGTTGATTTGGGAGATTGATTGATGATGACAGATAATGGTTAGGGTTATTTTTAAGGTTTCCAGGTGGATTGGGTTGAAGATGTTGATGAAGATTTTTTTTCTTTTCATTTTCTTTGTTTTCTTCGAATTCTTCTGGGTGGATGGAGATCTAATATCTAGATTGGATCTCCACCATCCATCTAATGAGATGGACGGTGGAGATCCAATCTGGATATTAGATCTCCATTTCAAAAAAAAAAAAACTCTGTTTTTAGTTTTTTTGTTTTAATTATTCACCAAATTAATTTTTTTTAAAAAGTGAAGATAGAATCTCCACCATTCATCTACCTTGATGGACGGTGGAGATCACTACTGGCTTCTATATCTCTTTTTTTTTTAAATTTTAATTGTTTTTATTATTAATTAATTTTAAATTTTAAATTTATTATATTTATTTGATATAGTTATTATTCATTTTTATTTTTTATTTATTTTATAATTTTTGTCATTTTTATCATGTTTAATTTTTTTATATTTATATTTATTTTATTTTTTAATATAGTAAGGGTATTTTGGTCTTTTACTACTTTTTGTCACAAAACCACTAAAGACACTGATGAAAACCGCTTTTGACAGACCGTAAGAGTTTTTTTGGCTAATACTTTCAAAAATGGGGGTAAATTGATGTTATTTTCGTTTTCAGGGGATTTTTTGGATTTTTCCCTATTATAAATTAAAAAATATATATTCAAACCACAGGTGAAAGATCTGGGTTTGAATCCAGATCTTTATCATCACGTTGAAGATCTGGGTTCAAATCCAGATCTATTAAGACAAACCCAGATCTATTATGACAATTAAAAACTAAAAAATAAAGAGTAAATGAAAAAAATGCAAACAAAAAAATACAAAATTATAAAGTTTCCAACTCTTGAAATCATGTTCAAGATCTGGATCACAATCAAAGTTTTCTAGCAAAATACAAAAAAATATAAAACACTCCATCCAACAATAATCACAAAAAATTCTATCAATTTCTCTGCAACCCAACAAAGAATCACAAAAATTCCATCAATTTCTTTGCAATCCAACAAACAATTACAATCCAGTAGTCAACGAACCCAGGAACAACGCTCGCAAATCCACCTCCCTACCGCTGCACTGCGCCGTGCCGCTTCGCTCCACAACAACAGCACACAACCCGTCATTCCTCACTGTCTTCTCCATATTCTCCATGAACCACGTCGGGAAAAGCGTCCGCACCACTCGACGCACCAGCAGACAGCCTACCGCATCGCTTCAACGACGGCGATGACTTTCGAGACATGGCTTCACTCCGTTGTGGTTCGGTGATTTCGAGTCGAATCTGATGAATGGAGGGGGAGAGAGAGAGAGAGACTGACAGAAGAACAAGAGAGAGAGAGGGAGAAAGAGAGAGAGACGTTTTTTTAAATTTAGTTTTTTAATTTTTTAAAGGTTTTTTCTTTTTTTTTTCTTTTAATTTATTTTCAATTATTTTTTTTATTTATTCTTTATTTAATTAAAAGATTATATATTATATTATATGCCAATTGTATCTTATTATTTATGATAACATCTAATTACGTTTGTACCCTTAATATTAAGAGATCTGTCATTTTTCTAATTGTTTCACTGTTTCAATTGACGGTCGGATCTTTTTGGCTAATATTTTTAAAATCAGTGGTAGTTTGATATTATTTTTATTTTTAGGGGACAAATTGATAATAACTCTTTAATAAATAATCAAATGAGATGGGATTTTTAGTATTTTTTAAATTAATGATAAATTTTAACTATTATGCTAAAATATAGGGATCAAATGAAAATTATTGCGTTGACTGTCAACACAGTACCATTGCACGCTGCTCGTGACATTATCAAGACATTATCAAGCGCCCACTCACCCACCCGCCCACCGCCCGCCCTGATTCCTTCGCTTTCTTTTTTTATACTATTATTAAAGCGTTTTAATTTTGGAGTCCTTTTAAATCTTGTTTGTCACGTACTTGGATTGGATTTGGATAAATTTTAATCCAATATTTTATTCAATACAATCACTTTATTTTATATTGGTGGAATATAAATTTAACCCACTTTTTTAATGGGTTCAATTTATCTCCAGAACATGAGACACTTTTTGTTTTTCTTTTTTTCTATTTACATTTTTACAATAATTATATAAAACATTGAATTTAAGTTTAATACTATTTTTATATACTGTATTAAAATTTTAAAAAAATAATATATTTCAATAATAATAAAATAAATATTATTTTAAAATTAATTTTAAAGAGTTGGATTTTACTTTTTAAAATAATATTATAACATTTTTAGTTTTGTTTTATAAAAATAATATAATGCATAATTATTTTATGTTCAATCCCATAATAGATCAAACAATGGACATTGTTATTTTTAATCCAATCTCATACACAACATTGATTTATCCAATCCAATTATATTATATCTTATCCAATCTAATCTCATCAAAATAATCTAATCTAGTCCCGCGTGTCAAACAAAAGCATTTCAATATAGATACCCTTGAGCTAGTTATATTCTAAAATTAGTGATTATATAATATTATTATATCTGTTTATAACTAAATATAGTTGATTATATTATATTAGATAATCTTATTCATTTAGATATAATCAAATATAATAAATATAATCAATAATTTTAGAATTAATTGTTCTTGGTTTTACCATAATTTCCTTTTTTTCATTATAATATTTTAAAGGTTGATTGAATCTCGGAATCTGATTACAACACTTCAATTCCAACTTCTCTATTTCCACAAAGTAATACTATACTTTCCAAAAAATTTATCCAAAAATTTTATCTAAATGAAGTAGTAAGCCGATTTGTAGTTACCATATTAATTTTGGGATGATGTATTAATGATGTAATAATTACACATAAGTTTATCACATTATTTGGATAATGAATTTAAACAATTTTTTGAGTAATGTAACATTATTCAATTCCAAAATGAGCTTTTTTTTTTTTTTTTTGTAATAAATCTTATTTCTTTGCTGTCTTTTTTAGATACTATTTAAGCTTTTTAATTTTTCCTAATTTTACCAAAATTTCCTTTGTTTTTTTCTTTTTAAATATTTTGGAGGTTGGTTGGGTCTCGGAATCTTATTACAGCACTTCAATTGCTATCAATTTTGGTGCAAACTAGCAGTATGGGCATTGGTTGGTTTTGTTCTGTTTTGGATCAATCCAAACCAAACTAGGATTGCTACTTAGGAAAAACCGGTGATAATTAGACAAAAGGAATTTTTTTTTTCAATAAATCTTACTTTCACTTAAATCTTAATTTAAGTGTTAAAGTTTTGTTTGTTTTTCTACTTATAATTTAATTTAAGTTAAAACAACTTACTTAAAAGGTTAAAATTTCTTACTTAAAATTCTTTACATATATCTTCACATAGAAGATTTTTATCAATAAATATACATTAGTTTTCTAATTTAACCTCTTATTATATATTATTAGCAAAGTTTCCCAAAAAATAAAAGCAAGCACTCAAATCTAATCAAATTCTAACCTTAACTTTAAATCAACCTTATAATATAACCCTAGGATCGACCATCATTGCCGATCCTTAACTAGTGACCACATGAGGCCAGTCGATCTCCTCCTTGCATTGGATAGAGGAGGAAGCCACCTACCTTTATTGCCACGAGGAGATTCGTTAGTTTCACTTGAGTTTACTTTCAATAGAGTTTCCATTGCACGCTCCTCGTAACACTATCACTCACCCACCCGCCCTCCGCTCTTATCATTCCTTTGTTGTCTTTGTTAGATACCATTTAAGTCTTTTAATTTTAGGGTCCACTTTAGTGTACTTCGGTGTGTATACATATGACTTTATTAGATTCTAAAATTACATATTATATTTTTATTATATCCTATTACAACTAATAATAGCCAATTATATTACATTGGACTTAGACTTATAGAAAACTAATCTTACTCATTTAGTTGTAATCAAATATAATAAATATGATATGTAATTTTAGAATGCAATCAGTCATTTATAATTGTCAGGTTTATCCATATCTAAGTGCACTATAAAATGTATCTTTGATTTTTCCTAATTTTACCATAATTTCCTTTTTTTTATTTCTAAAACAAGCTTTTTTTTGGGGGGGTGGAGGGTGGGGGGAATTAAACCTTTTTAATTTTTCCTAATTTTACCACAATTTCCCTATTTTCCTTTTTAATATTTTGGAGGTTGCTTGAATCTCAGAATCTGATTTCAGCACTTCAATTCCAATTGGGTTTCTATATTTGCTGTCAAATTTGGTGCAAACTAGGAGTATGGGCATTGATTGGTTTTCTAAATTTCCGAACCAAACTAGGATTGGTACTTAGAAAAAGCCAGTGATAATTAAACCTTCCAAAAGGAGTTTTTTTTTTTCTCCTAATAAATCTTATTGTCAAATCTTTAATTTAAGTGATGTGGATTTGTTTGTTTTTCTACTTATTATTTAATTTTAAGTTAAAAGACATCTTACTTAAAAGGTTAAAATTTCTTGCTCATAATTTCTGACTTTTATCTTAACAAAAAAGATCTTTATCAGTAAATATATTTTTATTTTCTAAATTAACCTCTTATTATTACATTCATATCAAAGTTTCCCTAACTAAAAAAAAATCTCAAATTCAATCAAATCCTAACCCTAACTCTAAACCTCATCATTTAACCTTAGGATAAACAATAGGGACGAAGGAGGTGGTGACCAATCATAGACTCGTGATCGATCAAAAAGGCCAGTCAACCTCCTCCTTGCATTTGACGAAGGAGGAGGGTGGCTTCCTCTTGAATATAAGAAGAAGGTCGCCAGCCTCTATCGTCGATGTAAAAGGAGGTCATTGACCTCCTCTTTCATGAACGATAGTGATGAAGGAGGACGCTCCTCCTTTGCCCAAAACTTTTATTTTTGAAATTAAAATATTAAAATATCATTTTATTTACATGAAATAAAATAATTAAAATATAAAATATTATAAATAAAATTAACATGTCTTAAAATAATAATGAAAATCTTCGTAAAAATAATGAAAATTAATATTTGAGAAAAAGAATATAATAGTAATATCCAATCACATAATATTTAAGTTTAGGAATCTTAAATGGAAAAACAAACAACAATTACTATCTTAAATGTAAAGTCTTATTCAAATCTTACTTAAATTAAGTCCTAAGAAGATTTAAAAAAAAAAAAAAAAACCACCACCTAAGACTTTGTTCAGAATCGCTCATATTATATTGGATTGGAAAAATGCTTCTTCTCTTATATTGCATTGGATTCATTTGTATTACACTGTACTAAATAACATATTATGTGTGCTTTATTTGAGACACCATAAGATGAGGTCAGATTTGATTAGATTGCATTGAAAACAATTAATAAAATAGTTTATTTTCAATATTTAAATAATATAAATTAAATTTATTATAAATCATTTTATAGTCAAATAAAATCATTTAAAAAACAGTAATAAAACAATATTTATAGATAACATTTTGAAATAGTTTTAAGTAAAATAATATTATTTTTATTTAATTTTAAATAAAATAAAAAAGTATGTAATATGTCAATAAAATAAAATTGTTTGAAATTATTATCATAAAATAAAATGATTTATCAATTTAATATATTAGTAAGTGAAAATAATATTATTTAAATAAAAATAATATTAAAATTATTTTACCCAATTTTATAATTTTAAAATAAAATAAAAATATTTAAAATTATATATTTACAAAACATAAATAAATTTTACCATCTAATAAACTACAATTATTTAAAATGAATTTAATATTTAAATAAAAGTAATCTATATATATAATACTTTAATAAACTGTAAATATTTAAACTTTAATTTAATAGTTGTAGACAAAAATAATCAGTTTATATGTGTGTTAACAAAGTTGATCATAATGAGAAAATTTAAAAATCACGTAAACATAATCACAGGATTTCACGAAACCCGCTTGCGAGTTGGGTTGTGATGGGTACAATCCTATACTCGGGCTTCATATGCAGCCAATCAAATGTAAACTAATGTCGATGTTATAGAACTTGCTAAACGCCAGGCAATCGGTAGCTAGACGGCTGAAGTCAATTGAACGGTTATTGCTGTTCAACAACAAGTTTTATTGGTTATTCTTATTCCCGGTATCCCACTTTATTTTAACATATTCACCAAGTTACTCCAAGGGCATTTTAGTAAATGGATACATAAATTTGATAAATGTTAATAAAAATAAAAAGAGAAATTACAAATAAGCTACTTAGTTAAAACCAATTCTCAGACAGGGTAAATTTTATTGATTTTTTTTTCTTTATACTAGGTAAATTTTATTGATTTATTACCATTTGAAACGGTGATATTTCCACCCCTCATAAATCGTATGTACACCCCTTTTATAAGTATACTTTATTAATACTATTAAAAGTCTCTAGTTTGTATATAAACACCAATTCTTTTGTTGTTTTTGCATTATATTTTTGTAAGTACAATTCACAATACTTATTTTATTATTTAATTAATTTTGCTAAAATTTTGAGGTTTTTCCCCCAATAGATAAGATAAGTAGATTATAATTTTCTTCTAAAGATAATTAATTTTAAACTTATCATTTTAAAATCAATTTCTTAAGAAGATTTTAAATTATTCTTCACACTTTACAATTAATTTGGATTCTTTTAAAAAATTTTGATTTTTGAAAAAAAAAAAGGTTAATTTATAGAAGTTACAATTTGAAAGGGAATAAGAGTTTTACCTTGGTTTAATTTTTGATTGGATTTGAATTTAATTTTTGAAGTTATATGATGCATTGTTATTTTATCAATGTGTAATTTTTTATCATGGTTCATATTGTATTATGAAGAAAAAAAAATTGAATTGATCGGTGATTCCTAATTGAGTATTTGAAATAAAACAGATCGAGAAGGAGAGGGTGAGAGAGAAGAAGAAGAAAAAGAAGAAGAGTTGCTCCGGTCACCTGAACCCGTCGTCGACCAGCTCATCCAGCCGCAACCTCGCCAAGATCGAGCGAAAACGAAGACGCCAAGTCGTGCAGAAACGACGACGGCGACAAATGACCGGTCTGGGTTGCTTTGGCAGTGTATGCGTTTGTTTTTATGGTGATGATGATGTTCGAAGATGGTGATGATAGTGTTTGATGGTGATGGTGATGATGATGTTCGAAGGGTGATGATGATGAAGATGATCTGATGATGATGATGATGAAGATGATCTGATGGTGATAATGATCGAAGATGATGAAGATGATCTGGTGATGATGATTTTTTTTTAAGTATTTTTTCTTATCTATGGGCAAAATGGTCATTTGATTAAAAATCTTGATCAACTGTTAAAGTTGATGGAAACTGACTAACGGTGTGGGGATTTGGTGTAATAAACTGATAAATATGTTTTTGTCTGTTTTTTGGCAAACTTCGGGGGGGGTGTTGTGCAATTCCTTCTTAATCAAATAAGATAGGATTTTTAGTATTTTTAAATTAATGATAAATTTTAATTATTATGCTAAACTATAGGGATCAAATGAAAATTATTCCGTTGACTGTCAACACAGTACCATTGGACGCTGCTCGTGACATTATCAACACAATACCATTGGACGCTGCTCGTGACATTATCAAGCGCCCACTCACCCACCCAGCCACCGCCCTGATTCCTTCGCTGTCTTTTTAGATACTATTATTAAAGCTTTTTAATTTTGGAGTCCTTTTAAATCTTGTTTGTCACAACCAACTGGATTGGGTTTGGATAAATTTTAATCCAATATTTTATTCAATACAATCACTTTATTTTGTATCGGTGGGAATTAAATTTAACCCACTTTTTTAATGAGTTAAATTTATCTCAAGAACATGAGACACTTTTTGTTTTTGTTTTTTTCTGTCTACATTTTTACAATAATTATATAAGACATTGAATTTAAGTTTAATATTATTTTTATATACTGTATTAAAATTTTAAAAAAATAATATATTTCAATAATAATAATATAAATATTATTTTAAAATTAATTTTAAAGGGTTGGATTTTATTTTTTAAAATAATATTATAATATTTTTAGTTTTGTTTTATAAAAATAATATAATGCATAATTATTTTTTGTTCAATCCCATAATAGATCAAACAATAGACATTGTTATTTTTAATCCAATCTCATACACAACATTAATTTATCCAATCCAACTCTATTATATCTTATCTAATCCAATCTCATCAAAATAATTTAATCCAGTCCCGCGTGTCAAACAAAAGCATTTCAATATGGATACCCTTGAGCTAGTTACATTCTAAAATTAGTGATTATATAATATTATTATATCTATTTATAACTAAATATAGTTGATTATATTTTATTAGATAATCTGATTTATTTAGATATAATCAAATATAATAAATATATAATCAAATATCATAAATACAATCAATAATTTTAAAATTAATTGTTCTTGATTTTACCATAATTTCCTTTTTTTCATTATAATATTTTAAAGGTTGATTGAATCTCGGAATCTGATTACAGCACTTCAATTCCAACTTCTCTATTTCCACAAAATAATACTATACTTTCCAAAAAATTTATATAAATGAAGTAGCAAGTCGATTTGTAACTGTCATATTAATTTTGAGATGATATATTAATGATATAATAATTATATATAAGTTTATCACATCATTTGGGCAATGAATTTAAACAATTTTTTTAGTAATGTAACATTATTCAATTCCAAAACGATCTGTTTTTTTTTTTTCTTTTGTAATAAATCTTATTTCTCTGCTGTCTTTTTTAGATACTATTAAAGCTTTTTAATTTTTCTTACTTTTACCAAAATTCCTTTTTTCTTTCTTTTTAAATATTTTAGAGGTTGGTTGAATCTCGAAATCTGATTACAGCACTTCAATTGCTATCAATTTTGGTGCAACTAGGAGTATGGGCATTGGTTGGTTTTGTTACGTTTTGGAGCAATCCGAACCATTGCTACTTAGGAAAAACCTGTTATAATTAGACAAAATGATTTTTTTTTTTTAAGTAAATCTTATTTTCACTTAAATCTTAATTTAAGTGATGAAGATTTGTTTGTTTTTCCACTTATAATTTAATTTAAGTTAAAACAACTTACTTAAAAGGTTAAAATTTCTTACTTATAATTTCTTACATATATCTTCGTAGAGAAGATTTTTATCAATAAATATACATTAGTTTTCTAATTTAACCTCTTATTATTATATTATTATCAAAGTTATCCTAAAAAACAAAAAAAAAAAAAAAACACTCAAATCTAATCAAATTCTAACCTTAACTCTAAATCAATCTTATAATCTAACCCTAGGATCGACCGTCACTGCAGGTCCTTAACTAATGACCAGAGGAGGCCAATCGACCTCTTCCTTGCATTGGACAGAGAAGGAAGCCACCTGCCTTTATCGCCAGGAGGAGATCTGTTAATTTCACTTGAGTTGACTTTCAACAAAGTTTCCATTGCACACCCCTCGTGACGCTCTTATCATTCCTTTGTTGTCTTTGTTAGATACTATTAAAGCCTTTTAATTTTGGAGTCCACTTTAGTTTATTTGGATGTGGATACATATGACCATATTACATTCTAAAATTACTAATTATATTTTTATTATATCCGATTATAATTAATAATGGTCGATTATATTATTGGGCTTAGACTCATAGAAAACTAATCTTACTCAATTGTAATAAGATATAATAAATACGAAATCAAATATAATAAATATAATATATAATTTTAGAATACAATCTGTCATTTATAATTGTCAGGTTTATCTACATCCAAGTGCATTGTAAAATGTACCTTTTATTTTTCCTAATTTTACCACAATTTCCTTTTTTTCCTTTTTAATATTTTGGAGGTTGATTGAATCTTGGAATCTGATCACAGCACTTCAATTCCAATTGGGTTTCTATTTTCAATATTTGCTATCAAATTTGGTGCAAACTAGGACTATGGGCATTGATTGGTTTTCTATATTTCCGAACCAAACTAGGATTGGTACTTAGGAAAAGCCAGTGATAATTAAACCTTCCAAAAGGAGTTTTTTTTTCTCCTAATAAATCTTATTGTCAAATCTTTAATTTAAGTGATATGGGTTTGTTTGTTTTTCTACTAATAATTTAATTTTAAGTTAAAAGACATCTTACTTACAAGGTTAAAATTTCTTACTCATAATTTTTTACTTATATCTTAACAGAAAAAAAAAATTATCAATAAATATATATTAATTTCCTAAATTAACCTCTTATTGTTACATTAATATCAAAGTTTCCTTAACTAAAACAAATCTCAAATCCAAATCAAATCCGAACTCTAACTATAAACCTTATAATTTAACCCTAAGATAAAACGATAGGGACGAAGGAGGCAGCGACCAATCATTGACTTATGATCAATCAAAGAGGCAAATCAACCTTGTTCTTGCATTTGATGAAGGAGGAGGGTGGCTCCCTCCTGAATATAAGAAGGAGGTCGCTAGCCTTTATCGTCGATGTAAAAGGAGGTCGTTGACCTCTTCTTTCATGAGCAATAGTGACGAAGGAGGACGCTCCTCCTTTGCCCAAAATTTTTATTTTTGAAATTAAATATTAAAATATCATTTTATTTACATAAAATAAAATAATTAAAATATAAAATATTTTAAATAAAATTAACATGTCTTAAAATAATAATGAAAATCTTCTTAAATATAATGAAAATTAATATTTGAGAAAAAGAATATCCAATCACATAATATTTAAGTTTAGGAATCTTAAATGGAAAAACAAACAACAATTACTATCTTAAATGTAGAGTCTTATTCAAATCTTACTTAAATTAAGTCCTAAGAAGATATAAAACTAAAAAACCACCACCTAAGACTTTGTTCGGAATCCCTCGTATTAGATTGGATTGGAAAAATGCTTCCCCTCTTATATTGCATTGGATTCAATTGTATTACACTGTATTAAATAACATATTATGCATGCTTTATTTAGGACACCATAAGATGAGGTTAGGTTAGATTAGATTACATTGAAAACAATTAATATAATAGTTTATTTTCAATATTTAAATAATATAAATTAAATTTATCATAAATCATTTTATAGTCAAATAAAATCATTTAAAAAACAGTAATAAAACAATATTTATAGATAATATTTTGAAATAGTTTTAAGTAAAATAACATTATTTTATTTAATTTTAAATAAAATAAAAAAGTATGTTATATATCAATAAAATAAAATTGTTTGAAATTATTATCATAAAATAAAATGATTTATTAATTTAATATATTAGTATTTGAAAATAATATTATTTAAATAAAAAAATAATATCAAAATATATTTTACTCAATTTTATAATTTTAAAATAAAATAAAAATATTTTAAATTATATATTTACAAAATATAAATAAATTTTACCATCTAATAAACTAGAATTATTTAAAATTAATTTAACATTTAAATAAAAGTAATCTATATATATAATACTTTAATAAACTATAAATATTTAAAAATTAATTTAATATTTGTAAATAAAAATAATCAGTTTATATGTGTGTTAACGAAGTTGATCATAATGAGAAATTTTAAAAAATCATGTAAACATAATCACAGGATTTCACAAAACCCGCTTGCGAGTTGGGTTGTGATGATGGGTACAATCCTATACTCGGGCTTCATGTACAGCCAACCAAATGTAAACTAATGTCGATGTTATAGAACTTGCTAGACGCCAGGCAATAGGTAGTTAGACTGTTGAAGTCAATTGAACGGTTATGGCTGTTCAACAACAAGTTTTATTGGTTATTCTTATTCCCAGTGTCCCACTTTATTTCAACATATTCACCAAATTACTCCAAGGGCATTTTAGTAAATGGATACATAAATTTGATAAATGTTAATAAAAATAAAAAGAGCAAATTACTAATAGGCTACTCAATTAAAACCAATTCTCAAACAGGGTAAATTTTATTGATTTATTACAATTTAGAACAGTGATATTTCCACCCCTCATAAATTATATGTACACCTCTTTTATAAGTATTTTTTATCAACACTATTAAATGTCTCTAGTTTGAAAATAAACCCCGATTAATACCAATATTACCTTTCTTTTGTTGTTTTTGCATTATATTTTTGTAAGTACAACCCACAATACTTATTTTATTACTTAATTAATTTTGCTAAAATTTTGAGATTTTTTCTCAACAGACAAGATTAGTAGATTATGATTTTCTTCTAAAAATAATTAATTTAAAACTTATCATTTTACAATCAATTTCTTAAGAAGATTTTAAATTATTCTTCACACTTTATAATTAATTTGTATTATTTTAAAAATTTTGATATTTGGAACCAAAAAAAAAGTTAATTTAGAGAAGTTACAATTTGATAAGGTATAAAGAGTTTTACCTTGGTTTAATTTTTGATTGGATTTGAATTTAATTTTTGAAGTTATATGATGCATTCAAACAAGTTTTTTGTTATTCGATCAATGTGTAATTTTTTTTATCATGGTTTATATTGTATTATGAAGAAAAGAAATTTAAATTGATTGATGATTCATGATGGAGTATTTGGAATAAAGCAAACTTTTTGATATATATTCTTTTTTTTTTTCCCTTTCAAAAATGTTTCCCTTTTTTATTTTTCATTTTTAGCTAAATACAATAATTTCATTATTATTTTGATTCATTCTCAATATTCTACAATTAATTTGTTTTCTCAAAAATCATTTGATAGTTGAAATTAGTATTACAAAATCATTCTCAATATTTTGTAATTAATTTATTTCCTTAAAAATTATTTAATATTTGAAATTTAGTATTTAAAAGAGAAGTCAAAGGTTTGAAAAAATAAAAAACGTTTTATCATATACATAAGGAAGTGATTAATATTTGTGAGTGCAGTTACAAATTATTGACCATTTTTAATATTTTTTTTTTAAGAATAATATTAGATTTTTAGAAATCGACCATGTTAAGGTATACATACAATTTTTTAGTGGTGTAAATATCATTACTCTACAATTTAACTGTCCATCATTAGTACAGGCAAGTTAATAGTTACTCAACTTTAACAAATCTAGGGGTGTTTTTGCCTTTTGACCTTATTTTTATTTTTACTTTAAAATAAATTTTAAAAAATAAAATAAAAACAAATTTATATAACAAAACAATAAATTAAAATCTATAATCAAATTTTTTTTAAAAAAAAAAAGATAAAAAAATAAATTTAAAAACTTGAAAAAAAATATCATATTCAACCATCTTAAGCTCATCTTCAATCTCAAAATCATCAATCATCTTCATAACTGGAAAAATAAAAAATAAAACAACCATTTTCAACCTTAAAATCATCAATCACCAACTCAATTATCTTCAAGAACTAAAAAATAATAATAATAATTTAAAAACAAAACAGATGTTCTTGGTTTGGGTTCGACAAATCTAGATGAAGAAACATCTTCATCTGAAACCCAAATGAACCTTTGAACCTAGATGAAAGTTCATCAGCAATCGAACCCATATGAAGATTTGGGTTCACCTAGATCTTCAATTTGGGTTCGAACCCATAACCCTAACATTATCTAGAACTACTAGATCTTTTGACCATGGTTTTAAAAATCACTACTTACTAATCGATCGGCGAGACAATGGTTAGTGATTTATCAGTTACATTGCGAGTAATCGACGATTAATTGATGAGTATTATTTTGAGACAAACTTATTATTTTTTAAAATCTGAGGGCATGAATTGATATTTATACATATCCACAAAAGATTGAAGGGACAAGGTTGGGAAGCGGTCAAAGCAATTCAAAAATTCAAAATTGAACTTTTAAGTAGGCGAAACTATCTAAATAAAATTAAAATTAACTGGCTCCACCAAAAATAACATAAACTAATATCATGCAATAAAAATGACACCAGATGCAGCAAGATCAGCTACTGAGAAGCCAAGGGACGATAACATTAGATATAGAGCAGTTTGATAGAGAGAAGATTATTAAACAATATGTTAATCTAAAACCAAGCAACCAAAGCACAGAAACTACTTAGATTTTGGAGTATGAAGTTCTAATTTGACGGCAATAAGCTGTTGACAGGGAGAAAATCATACAAGGATATGTAAACGCAATAAATTCTAACAGGGAAGCAATTATAGGACCAAAACCTTTTTTTTTTTTTTTTGAAATATGAAGTTTTAATTTGACAGTAAACAATCCACCTAGCACATACCTACCAACAACATATATAATATGACTGGCGTAGATGGCATATGCAAGAAACTTGTAGTTATATGAAATTCCTTAATTGCATTTAAATAAAACTGCCATGCTTGTGGTCATGTTCATGTCCATGATGATGAAGATGATGATGATTTCTCAGCTTCAGCATTGACAGTACTTTCAATCCTGGCAAGTACTAGCAAATGTTAGGCCATAATATTATCAACAACAGATGTTAGGCAAAGGACAGTTAAGGAAAATAATGGCAAGTGGCATCCAGGCATTTCTAGAAAACAAGAAATATCTATTCATGCAAAAGAACAAACTGTTAACAGAAAGAATAGGATAAATTTCAGAGGATTTTCAAGAGATTTAAATAAATTCAAGCAGATCTATCAGATTGGGGCGGGGAACGATATTTTGATCCCCACCCGGTTTTGCCCCATTGGACTCCATAATTTTATAATATACTATTAATATTTCAAATTATCAAACTCTACACACTTCAACTAATGCGTGCTACGAGACTACGTACACTTCAAGCAATGTATGATATGAGCTTCAATTCAACCAATGCAAGTCATAGATTCGGTTTATCAATGCATGACATGAAAGATCTAGACATATGCGAACTTATCATTGAAACATCAATTTTATTGAGATTGAACAATGTGTTATTCAAACGTTTGGTAGTTTATTTTATAATAAACTATTTTATTATGAATGAGATATTATTTATATTTTTTAATAGTATTTTATAAATCAAGATTGATAATTATGGTTTACAACGAAAAATTACTTAGTTATAATATTGCTATAAGAAAATGGGATGGGATGGAGTGAGATGGGGTAGGGATCGGGTGCCCTCTCCCCAAAAATGGATTTGCCATCCCCGGCCCAAGTGGGGAATGAAGCGAGAATGAGAATCCTACTTACCTCTGGGTTTAAGGAACAGGAATGGTATCCCCACCCTATACTTGTCCCGTTGACATCCCTAATAAGTGCTCTATCTATGAAAAAATACTGCTCGCTACAAGAGGCCTTTGTCTCCTCCTCTAGTGAGGTCCTCTCCGATGGGCACACAATTGTCAATCTGATTCGTTAATTTATATTTACAAAAATTTTATAAATTTTAGATGATTTTTTTTAAGTAATCATTTGAATTTTATTTTATTTATTTAGCTAATGTAACACGAAAAATCGGGGACAAATTTTTTGAATTTTAAATTATTCCATCAATGATTCTATGATGTAAACCAAAAGAGAAATTAAATTAGAAAACGGATTCCTCTCTTGCAATTAGGGCTAGGCATTTAGGTGTTCTGTTCGATTTCAAAGGGAATCAAACACGAACCTAGAATTTCTCGGTTCTTGAAAGGTAGAACCAAACATCCTTATTTTTGGGGATGGAACCGAGATGAACCGAACATGATCGGTTTGGTTCGGTCTGATTTAGTTTTTTGGGTTTTGGGCTCGTTTGAGCCTTACTGATTTTTCTAATGGTTCTTTGGGCAGCCAAACAAAGAGTTGGCAGATAAAATCTATGACCTAGCCATCAAGGGAGAATCTAAGAGAAGAGTGAAGAAAAATTCACAATTGCAAACAAAGATTCAAAAACAAAGAAATGCTCAGTGATTCCCGTTAATACCCTCATTTTTATGGCAGTTTTTTTTAGAAAAAAAAAAAAAAATTAGTTTTGACTATTGTTCTCTTTTTTATCATTTAACAGTAATTAAAAGCTATACTACGAGGCCTACTGAGACTTCCTGCTGGTTAGTTTGATAAACTATGTGATTCAATTGGTTTGTTGTTACATAACTTCTTATTCCAAACAGGATTATGAGGTTAAAATCTACACTCTGATAAAATGGTATTGCTTTTCATAATTACTACTTTTATCTATTACTTGATATACGCTGATATCATTTTGATTAATGAGAACGGGGCCGTTTTATCGGAAGAATGATTCTACATGAATTGCAAAAGATTGTCAGTCAATAACCGGCAAATGTGGTTTAGTGGTGGAGGGCACTCATCTTGAATAATGAGCCAAGTGGCAATGCCCTACTTCGAATTTTGAGTAATGAGCTTGATGGTAATGTCCAAGGTTCAAGTAAAATCATGTTCGAGGAATAAGCCTGGTGGCAATGTAAGTCCCATGTGTTGAGCTCCAAAGAAGCTAGTCTTTGTGTTGTTGTCCTTATTTTCATGTTGAGTTGCTGTAAGAATTCTACCTGATTCGGTCTTAGCTAATGTAAATTATATATTGAAATTTAGTTGGGTATTTTCTTACTCAATGGAACCTTATTTAATGTATTTACTGCAGCATATGGCTATCTTATTGACAATGCAAAGTAAAGTTTTTGTTTTACTGATTTTTTTATAGCATTTCTTCCATCTGATAGGAAAGAAATAAATAACTACAAAAAAGAGAAGATTTATGGTCAATACAAGTTACCTGCATGATGTGGATGATCATATTGCTATTGTCTTGGAGTAATTTCTGATGTACTTGCAGTTTGTTCCTGCTGCTTCAGTATTTGGCTCATCTTGGGCAGATTGGCAACGTATATATGCGCATACAAGGTAATCCTTTACCCATTATTTGGTGGTTTATATGTCTAGTAATTTCATAACAATTATTAATTTTTAGCATACAATTTTATTTGCTTTCACAAACTTTGATTTTGTTCATAGTCTTCTTGTGGGTGTAAACATGTTATGTTGCATTTTTCATAGCACATAATCAAGCTTATAAATGAAGAAACATCAGTAGTAATAGACACAAATTCATTTTAGCATAACCTGTTTCACTTTTATGGCCAATTGAGAAAGGAATCTTGTGTAAACAAGCCTATGTGCTGATTTAAGTTTTGAATTATATACTTTCAGGACAAAATCCAAATAGGTCTTTGGAATATATGAGTTGTATACCAACACATGGAGCTGCTATCGGCGCTTGGTTTGGTGCTTGGCCGATGCCATTTGATTGGGAGAGGCCATGGCAGGTAGTTCTTTTGCCCGTTTAAATTGTGTATCGTAATACGTTAAGTGGTTGGCACCCCTCAATCTTTGCATTGTTCAAAGTCTTAGGTTCAATTCGCACACCTTCTACTAATATATGGGTAGTTTTTCCACTCTATATGAATAACCCTTTCCCATTTCTGAGAGTAGAAATCTTGCCCGTGCTTCAAAATCTCATATTAGCTAGTCTTGATAGTGTTTTGGCCTGGTGCCAGTAATACAAAGAAAAACCCTGTCTCCTTATTATTATACCTACTATTTCAGTTTTGCTTCTCTTATTATGAATAGTAATTATGATGAATTTCTGGGATATTATATATTAAATTGTTTATATTCATCAACCATTCCAGCATTTTATCCTTTCATAACCAATATACTAGTTTTCACAAAATACAGTTGATGGTGCTACTTAATTTTGTTTATAATAACTTGTGCTCTTTGGTGTATTCCCAGACTACTGCCACTACTCTAGTTGTCAATTAACTGAATATTGTTTGTCATATTCATAACATGTTTGGTATCAGACCACATTCTGGGCCTTTGGCTCTTCAAACTTGACCTTATCTCATGCTACCAAATGCCTATCCAGTTTGATATATGCATATTTTTTTATATACTGAACTTTGAATCCGACTAGGTTTTGGTCTGGATAGTCGTTGGGCTGGACTGAATCAACCCTAACCTACACAGTTTTTACCGAGCCTGGTCCAGCCCGTTTAGTCAGGTCCAAAAGTATGCAGGCTAGATCTTAATCAGTCCAGGCTAGGCTGACAATAATAGAACTTTTGTGTTCATTGTTCATTGTTTTGAAATAAACTAAGTTAGAGATAATCCAGTAGAAACATTTTTATTTAAGTTCTCTCATAAGTGGCGCATCATTTTATGAAATGGGTGCTTATGTTACTTACAAAAACACAAAAATGGAAGCACCTTATTTACACACACGCATAGAAATTCTCTTATAAGTTGGCATGTTATTTTATGAAATGAGAGAGGTGCTTATCTTTTTAGTGTACTTAATCACTGAAAGCACTCAATTTATAAGAGAATGTCTCTCTCACAAACTCTCTATCTCTATAAAATATTTTAAATCGTCGGTTTTTTATATAAGTTTTTATATCAACTATTGATACCTTTGTTTATGAACATAGTTTTTGAGTTAAGTGCTTGAAATAAAGAAAGAGAAGTAAAATTGAAAGAGAAGGCACTTTATATATATATATATATATATATATAGCTTTTATAAGTAAGACGTTTTAATTTTAAAAAGTTAGGACGAACCAATAAAATTCATTTATTCAATTTGAATTAAAAAAGAGAATTTATTTTAAGAGAGATAATACAATAGATAAATTTAATTAATTCGTCCTAACTTTTTAAAGTTAAGATATCCTGATTATAAAAACAATATATATATATATAAATAGAAGTTTGGGTGGTGGAAGGATCGCAAAATGCTCAAAGTAATCTGTTAGATTTGCAACTATTTAGGAGGCTTGATCACCTTGAGCGATAAGGAAACGAGAACAAGACTGCCTTCGTGAAAAAAACCAACTAAGCGATGAAATCATTATCTATTACCATATCGCTTCAAGATGCCAATTATCACCCCTTATCAGGAAGATAGTGGCCCTAGTGGCCCTTGTGTCCACCTGGATGCCTTCAACGTGCAAATAGATTTATTCAGACTAATGACAATGTTAGGTGCAGGTGCTTACCAGCAACTCTAGAGGAAGTCCTATGTAAATGGTTCATGAAGCTCCCCATAAGAAGCGTCACAAGCTAGGAGGCGATGTTAAGAGTTGTTCTTACAACATTGTTAGGCATCAAGAAGGCAACATGTGCCCTCTTGTCATATGGTGACTTTTTTTCAGAAAAAGAGAGAGTCATTAAAGGATTATATAACCCAATTTTAAAAGGAGTTGAATACATTGACAACCTATAGGATGAAAGCATTTTTACTACAATCTCAACAAGATTAGACAAGGGCGAAAAGCTCTACCGTAGCATCTGTAAGAACCCCATCAAGCTATTATGCAACTTTTATGATTGGGCTTTGTTTACATCAGGCTGGAGAAATCATTGAATGCTCCTGATCCAAGGACCCAAGCAGAATCGAACAATAAAAAGAAATCCAAAAAAAGGAAATGGAATGATGGAAAAGGCACCTCGAGGAATAATCTTTTATTGTAAAGGTTAGAATCAAGTCAAAATCATTAGAAAGCTCGCATTGATGGCTAGCAGAAGAAATTCATAGGCTGCTTTGACATTTACACGAAATTCATGGATTCTAGGGATCAGATCTATATGGTAAAAGAATGAGAGAAAATTTTGGAAGGCCTTAACCTATGAAGACTTCAAATAAAAAAATATATAAAAGTAAAAATAAAAAAACCAAAGGAACCAGAACATGTTTTGTTTCCACCACAACGAGGCTAGATATGCAACTTTTGAGTGTTATGCACTCAAAGATGCAATCGATGACCTCGTTAGGAAGGGCAAGTTGCAAGAGTATCTAGTTTGACCTCGAACAAATCAACAGCCTGCAATCGTTCCAAGGAGGTAAGTGTTATAGTCAAAGAGATCTGTACTACCCATGGCGAGCCACATATAATAGGGGCCTCGAATAAAACACATAATTGTTATGTCAAGAAGCAAGATACCCCTTGCTAGTTAGTCTTCAAGCGAAGAACAACCAACAAAGCAAGTAAGAGTAAGTACCGAGCATGTTATTTTTACTAAAATTGATGCGAAGGGGATATATTACCCCCATAATGATGTCATAGTTATCAATGTAACTATTGGCAACATAAATGTCCATTGTGTGTTGATGGAGAATGGAAACTAGATTAATATGTTGTACAAGATAGCCTACGAGCACATTGGATATAGGTTGGACCAACTCAAGCTAGCACTGGAGCCTCTATATGGATTCATCGGAGACTCCATTCTACCGTTGGGTTAGGTAAAACTCTCCCTTACATTGGGGGAACTAAGTCGCCAATCGACCATACTTACAAACTTCCTCATCATTGATTGCCCAACTGCTTACAACGTTGTACTTGGGCGAATCACCTTTAACGACCTAGAGGTGGTCACATCGACCTACCGTTTGACTATAAAGTTTCCGATATATAATAAGGTAAGATGTGTATGAGAAAGTAAGCAGCCTGCCAAAACCTATTATGAAACAACTACCATACCCTGTTATGAAAGTCGTGTCAAGATTGGAAAGAGTGAGCAAAAGTTTTCCATGTCATTGACAGCTCCATAAGGAAAAACTATGCCATTTAAAAAGGGCAACTGTGATTTCCTTTTAAGGCATTACGAACTTATTTATAACCAATGACAATATTTAATTTCATTTTATTTTCTTTATGCTTTTTCATATTTTTTGATATTATTGAATATTGATCAGTATTAATAATAATTTTACCTTTTATTCCCTAGCTCATGAGTTATTAACTTGTGGGGCTAACCATGAAAAGAATTGATCCTACTGTATCAATCTCTATTTAAAATAGTGCAGGCAAAAGGTTAGAACAATAAGAGTTATCCCAACAACTAATCAACATAAGACTATTTGAACAGTTAGTATAAATGGCACTAGCCTATAAAAACTGTAAGGATAGTAATTTAGTGGTTCACGAGGGATATAGCAGCACTTTGCCTCCACCACTATCAAACAACTCTACAAGCAAACTCCTTTACGGATAGCTTTGTAAATGGGCGACTTCAACACTACAAAAGAGACAGCTCCACAAACAGGCTGTTTTGAGGACACTCGGCAAGCCGGTGACTCTGTAGCATTGGGCCAGCTCTACAAGCGGATTGTTTTAGGATGGTACAGTTAAAGGGGGACACGACAACATCTAACCTCTATTGTATCTGATTAAGGGGAACCGGCCCGAATCGACCACGTTCAGTTCGAGTCAGTTTCACCCCTCAAAATCAACATTTTCTGTTCTTATGTTTGAAAATCAACCACAACTCTATTCATATTAGGTTCCAATAAAAACTGAATCGAACATGTAATTGCCCACCCCTATTGAAAATTGTGAGTTAGGATTATTTTTCTTACCTAAATTTTGATTTCATTGTGCTATTTTCAAAAGAAAATCACTTGTGCAGTAACGTTAATTAAAAATTAGTGGAGAGTTTTTAATAAAATAAAAGAGGTCTTCCCAACCTACAATTCTTAATGATGAAGATAGGTTATTTTATTTTGTCCTTTTCTAAATAGGATCACCCAATAAGCAATTAATTCTAATACAAACTTATGCATATACCAAAATTATTATTAAAGGCACTCTTTATAAAAGTCTCTCTTCACGTTATTTAATTTCAAATTGAAGTTACATGGATAAAGGTTTTTTAGAATTTTCGAGATCAATTACCATATGCTCAATAAGATTATATACTCTTACTAATGAGAGCTATCTAATATTAAAATACAATGAACCCTTGACCCTTTTGTAGCAGTGATTGAGTACTTCTCTTAAACTTAAAAGTTTAATTGTTCAAGTCTCACCCTTATCCTAAAACACAAAATGCGGATAGTTTTTTTCTGAATTTAATTCTCCTCTCCCACCATTAAAAAAAAAATTAAAAAATAAAGAAAGAAAGAGAAAGTCTAAACATTTGTTTCCATAAGGCTAATGGAAGTCAATGGAATATTTATTGTAATTTTGGATCAAAAACATATTCTTAGCAAAATATCAATTAAATATATATGTATATTTATTCAAAAGTCATTCTTAAGTGATGTATAAAATGATTAGGAAAATTCATTTAATAAAATTTCATATAATAAATAAAAACAATGTTTATAATTAAGTAACAATATATCTCATCATACAAAAGGGACTCAGCAATCAGGTGACTCTGTAGCATTAGGTCAGCTCTACAAGCGGACTGTTTTAGGATGATATGGTTCAAGGGGTATACGACAACATCTAACCTTCATTGTATTTGATTGAGGGGAACCAACCCGAACCGACCATGTTCAGTTTGAGTCGGTTTCACCCCTCAAAATCAACATTTTATGTTCTCATGTTTGAAAATCGACCACAACTCTATTCATATTAGGTTCCAATAAAAACCGAATCGAACATGTAATTGCCTACCCTTATTGAAAACTATGAGTTGGGATTATTTTTCTTACCTAAATTTTGATTTCATTGTGCTCTTTTCAAAAGAAAATCACTCGTGCAGTAATGTTAATTAAAAATTAGTGGAGAGTTTTTAATAAAATAAAAGAGGTCTTTCCAACCTATGATTCTTAATGATGAAGATAGGTTATTTTATCTTGTCCTTTTCTAAAGAGGACCACCCAATAAGCAATTAATTCTAATACAAACTTATACAGTTACCAAAATTATTATTAAAGGCACTCTTTATAAAAGTCTCTCTTCATGTTATTTACTTTCAAATTGATGTTACATAGATAGAGGTTTGTTAGAATTTTCGAGATCAATTACCATACACTTGGTAGGATTATATACTCTTACTAATGAGAGCTATCTAATAATAAAACACAATGAACCCTTGACCCTTTTATAACAGTGGTTGAATTCTTCCCTTAATTTTAAGAGTTTAATGGTTCTAGTTTCATCATTATCCTAAAACATAAAATACGGATAGTTTTTTTCTGAATTTAATTTTTCTCTCCCACCATTAAAAAAAAAAATTAAAAAATAAAGAAAGAAAGAGAAAGTCTAAACATTTGTTTCCAGAAGGCTAATGGAAGTCAATGGAATATTTATTGTAATTTTGGATCAAAAACATATTCTTACCAAAACATCAATTAAATATATATAGATATATGCATATATTCAAAAGTCATTCTTAAGTGATGTATAAAATGATTAGGAAAATTCATTTAATAAAATTTCATATAATAAATAAAAAACAATGTTTATAATTAAGTAACAGTATATCTCGTCATACAAAAGGCACTCTCAAAAGCACTCTTCTTTTCATTTGACAAAAAAAAAAAGAAAAAAAAAAAAAGAAAGTGTGTTTCTTTTGGTAAACAAGAAAATAACAACAAGAATGGACTGTGGACCACTGGTGCCAGAGAAAGCAACTTGTGGGTGACTTCAATTCTCCACTCAACACCATTAACTCCATTCTTTAACCAAAAGTTTCCATTAATTTAATAATTAAAACACTAATATTGATTATCTCATTGTATCGTGGTGGAGGGTTCGAATGTTTGTGATAATCTCGTATCAAAATCACGAATGATGAATATCACGTGATACAATCAGTGCATCAGTGGGCCCACCTGAATAGGGTAAATACCGTAATATTCTTCAAAATCTGGGGGCTCAAAGGTAAAGTGGCCCCATCCCACATAATGCCTGTCGTTTCGTTGGGGGGATCTCAGACGAGTGAAATTCGCTTTCCTATAAATTCATAACTTACTCGTCTGTTCTACCTACACCTCAACCAACAGCCGTCCGATCAATCTCTATCGTTTTCTTTATATTTCAAGTTAATGACGCAAACGCTTCCAAGTTGTCCTCCGGTTTGTTGTGTTGGGCAAAATTTTAAATGATTATCCTTGATTGACATGGACACCCCAAGCTATTAATAGGAGTTAGATCATATGAATTATCAAGTAGTATGACAAATTCAATAATGATCTCCAAATAATTTCAAGATTACATTATGACCTATATAATTTGTTGAAAAATTAATTGTAAAATTGAGCAAATCCGATTGCCTCAGTGGAGGCAGACACATTTAGGCATCTTTGAGTGTTAGGTTCCAATGCTTACCAAGACCACTTTAGTGGTAGTTTTCCTCCCATGATATGTGAGTTGCTCTTCCACTTTTCGTGGGTTGATTATTCCTGTTCTTGAGAGCTTATCTATGGGCCACGCCATAACACTTATCCCTGTTGATTCCGGTTATACCAGGACTGGTCACAATTATAAAAAAAAAAATTGTAAAATTGAAGTTTGTAAGATCATTGTAAATGACAAAATTAATATTTTAGTTAAAATATTTAAGTACAATATATGAAGTGTCTATTTTATAAATGTTAAATGAATTGATTTTTTTTTTTAAATGAATTGGAAATGTACGGGTATAAGATGGAACCAGTCAGAGATGAACATGATAGCAAAGCAAAAGTGTGACCGTGGCACATTGCTCAAATTTCAAACGAAGGCGATGATGTGTAAGCCAGATCATTTAGTAAATTATTGTCAAAGATAAGAGACTTGAATCTTCGAATGATTTAATGACTTTCGGGCGAATTGCCTATTAACGCAATGACACATGTTCAACATGCAAGGGACATTTGTCAGCGCAAAATTAATCCAAGCAACAAACGGCCGGTGCACTAACATGCACACCGACACGTGGAAAGCAGAACTTATCCTCTTATAAATGGTAATTATTTCAGTTTTTATAGACCGAGTGATTTTTATCTGTAATTTTGATGAGAAACAAATTTCTAGAGAGATAAGCTCTTACTTAAATATCAGAGAGTGCTTCCAGAAACAACCTCCGGATGACCTTAACGAATGTGTTTATTTGTTTTACAAGTTATGCTGCGGTGACTCCCTAAAACTAGTGCACAAGCGAAGAAAAAATCCTCTCGAAGTTTTTGCCTAACTTTGCTCAACCATTTTTAACTTCAACAGGAAATATACATAATTAAATATTGTTGTAGATTTATTATAAATTTAATGAAATTTATAAATAAATGTGGAGAAGTATTTGTTGAAGTCTGGTTAATGAAATTAATAAACATTAATTATGTTTAATTAATGTTTAAGCAATCGTAATGACAAAGGATTTCAAGGTGTTATAAAAACACATTAAGAATTGAATTGAGATATATGAAAATTTATGAAATACTTCTTTTAAAGGATCAAAAGCTTTCTCTCTCATTTTATAATCATATAATATCTACAGGAGTTGTTTGAGAACATTTCAATATTGCCAGTTGCAGTATTCTATTTTTGTTGTATCTTGGAGGTAATTTGCATGAAATACCCATTAGCAAACTCTTCGAGTGGATGCAAATAAGACCGTAAGGAAAATGATATCATGTCTCAAAACCACTTCCCTTATACATATTATATTTTTGTTTTAACAATCTTAAGGTCTTATTATGGAAAATATGTCAGATTCAGTGGCTATCAAGGTGATGAATAAAGTGTTTGTAAAACTGGACAAATATTTTCAAATATTTTGAATTCACTATGTATGCTACAAAATCAATAATGGACCAGAGTTTATGAATTACAATATTTGGTTCTAAAATTGAAAGAACTTAAAATAGTTCTTCCAGAAGCATTCCAGGTAAGGGCTATAATTGCAAAATTAACCCAAAGTTGGAATGATTATAGAAAGAAACATCTACATCAAACATAAGTTTTCAATTTGGAAGATATATAAAAACATTTGTGAATTAAGGAAGAGACGAGAACTCATGAAAAGAAAAATTCTTATCAAGATTCCTCTAAAATGCATAATATTGAAAGAAACAAATTCCAAAAACATCTTAATGCAACTAATATAAAGGAAAATTCAAAAATAATTATTCAAATAACAAAAGCAAAAGTTGGTCCTTTGTGAAAAGAAAGGCCACTACATTAAAGAATGTAGATACAAGAAAAAATAATTAAAAGAAAATTGATACTAGTGATCAGAAAATTGCCTTCCTTCCTTTAACAGGAGTAGGGAACAACACTGGCAAAAAGACGAGTAGGATCTCACATGTGGTAGCTATTGGAACAAACTCTAAATCTAAGAGGTATTCACCTAGAAAAAAAGGAAGCTCACCTTTTACTAGTTAAAGAGAAGAGAGAAAGGACCAATGGAAGGTAAGAAATGATTCTTTACCATCATTTATTTTGCTAATCTAGTGACATATCAATATTTAAAAAGGTGGATGACTAAAATCATTTCTCTCTCTTATATCACTCAAATTTAAACTTCTATTATAAAAAACTAAGCACCAACAAAAGATTAATAGAGAATTCTTGCTCATTGAAGGCCCTAAGCTAAAAATTTAGTAGAAGAAAGGGATAATCCCATTTTCCCCATGAAGTAGCCAAAATCTCCTAATGTTTTGATAAATCGATAATACCCCCCCTGTTGATTTATGAAATAGATAAGAAAAACCTCTTATAGTTTATGTAAATATCCAACAAAACCCCTACTGTTAACTTGAACATTAGAAGTCAATATTTGACTATTTGGGTAGAAGGGTAAAATCATTAAAACAAGATAAAATATATAATAATATTAATTAATTAATTAATTAAACCAGATTTGTTTTTTTTAACAATAATGTCATCTCCACGATTCATCACACTGATGGACGGTAGAGTTGAAAACCAAGACCAAATAAATGGAAAAAAAAATTAAATACTATTAAAAAATAAAAATTTAAAACATATTTGTTTTTAAAGAGAAATAAAGTCGTGAAGATTAAAAAATTTTATTAAAATGAAAAAACATAATCTTTTAAGACTCCATCGTCCATTTTCTTCTTCTTTGTCTTTTTCTTCTTCCTCTTCTTCTTCTTCCCTCTTATTCTTCTTTTAGGCGACAAGAGCGATTTCTTCATTGTCGAAGTCGGTGAAGGAGACCTGGTCTCTATTGCATGGAGGTTAGATCTGGTCTTCATGTGATAGAGACCGTTAGGTCTTCATGAGGCTCTCCAGCAAAGGAGACCCAATGTTTAATATTTTTCCAGTTTTTTTTTTTTTTCATTTTTTTCATTTTTTTTTTCAAATTGTTGATGATAATGATTGTGTGTTGCTATTAATGGTGAGTTGATGTCAATGATGATGGTGATGAATGGATTGATGATGGTCGGCCGATATGGTAAAGTGCGGATAATGAATCAAGGTTATTCTACATTGAAGAATGAAGAACACATTTTGTTCTTCAATTATTATTTTTTTTTGAAATTCAATATGGTCTCCAAATCTTGTTCGTTGGTGTTGATGTGATGTTTGTTGATGAAAAATGAAGAAGAAGAAGAACATTATTCTTCGGTGTTCTTCATTGAAGAAGAACAAGATAGTACACTGGAGATCCAATACCAGATTGGATCTTTACTTTTTTTTTTTTTATTTAATTTTGTTTCATAAAAATATTGTAATTAGTTTTTTAGTTTTTAATTTTTAATCAAGAGGCAATTTGGTCTTTTCATGTACTGTCATGGTCGGAATCTACTTTTTACTAATAGAGTTAACAAAATGGTAAAATGGGATTTCAACATAATACAGGGAGGCAATTAGCAATTACATCAAATAACAAAGGGGAAATTGGGATTATCCTTAAAAGAAATGACTACCAATCTTGTTGCTAGCTAGATGAAATGCATATTGACATAGTTGTTAAATTGAATATGGCTTGAACAGATAAATCCTCTGATTGGTGGCTTGATTCTTGGGCCACCATACATGTTTGCAATGATAAAGCACGTTTCAAGGAATATGAAGAAGTGGTTGATAATCAAGAGGTTCTGATAGGTAGTCACAACTTTGCCAGAGTTCTTGGCAAGGGAACTATTGATATCCAGTTCACTTTTGGAAAGAAGCTCACTTTAATTCATGTTCTTCATGTTTTAGAAATGAGGAACAACCTTGTATCTACAAGCTTATTATGTAAGAGTGACATTAAAGTTGTGCTCGAGTCTAACAAATTAATATTGTCAAAGAATAGTGTGTTTGTAGGAAAAGGTTATACCTATGATGATATGTTTAAACTAAGTATCAATAAAGTAAATTGTTCTGCTTATCTCGTTGATTGTTCATCATCATATTTATGGCATTGTCGTTTAGCACATTTGGATTTTATCATTGAAATATATATCTGCGCATGACTATATTTTTTTAATAATAAAATTGAAAATGACAATGTGAAATATACATTCAAGCAAAATTAACGAAGAAACTTTTTCCCAACATTGAGAGAAATACACAAATATTATAATTAATTCACTCTGATATTTGTGAAATTAATGGTGTTTTGACTGGGGGAGGAAAAAGATATTTTATTACCTTTATCGATGATATTTCTAAATATAATTATATGTATTTGTTGTCTAATAAAGATGAAGCTTTTGATTTCTTCAAACGCTACAAAATTGGAAGTTGAAAATAAAAAAGAAAAGAAAATCAAAATGCTTCGAATTGATAAAGGTGGTGAATATTTTTTAAATGAATTTTCATCTTATTGTGAAATGCATGGCATTGTACATCAAAAGACGGCACCTTATACTCCACAACATAATGATTTAGCAACAAGAAAAAATAGAACTTTAATTGATATGATTAATTCTATAATTATAAATGCTAAATTGCCTTTTAATTTGTGGGGTGAAGCCATTTTACTGCTTGTCATATATGCAATAGAATTCCTTCTAGGAAAACACGTTTCACCATATGAATTGTGGAAAGGAAGAAAACCAAATTTAAAATACTTGAAGGTGTGGGGCTGTTTGGCATTTTATAGGTCTCATGCTTCCAAAGAGATTAAAATTATCTCATGCTTCCAAAGAGATTAAAATCAAGTCCTAAAGGTGTCAAGAGTATTTTTGTTGGTTATGTAGGAAATTCAAAAGCTTACAGACTTCTTGATTTAGATTTAAATATTGTTGTTGAATCTAGAGATGTTGAATTTATTGAAAATAAATTCTTGAATGACTCTAGCACTAAAACAAAAATTAATCAATCACCTTTGACTAATGAGTAATGCTAGGCTTCCCAAATTTTTGCTCAAATTTATGTCTACATTAATGACATGGTATGTGAATTGTCAACATCCTATTAATTATCACATTATCGCATGATTTGTAAGATATTGACAACTTACATATCAAATCATTTAAGCATAGGTTTGGATAAAATATTTGAAAAGTCTAGCATTACTCTTAATTAATTCAGATCATAATTCTTCTCTTAATGGAAAAAGAAAAGAGCATGCTACATTTAATGGGCCTAAGAGAAGTCAAAGAATTAGAAAAGAGAAGTCTTTTGATTATGATTTTATAACCTTTTAGCAGAAGGGGATAGAAATGAAGCTTGTAATCAAATACCTATTTTATTTCATATAGAAGAAGATCCTAAGACTTTTAATGAAACAATGGCTTCGAGAGATGTAGCCTTTTGGAAAGATGCTGTATATGATGAGATGGATTCATTATTTATTTATTTTTGATAATCTAGAAATCCCCTAAAATCGTTTAACGAATTTGAGTTCGAAACTGAAACTCCGGCTAAACCCTATAATCTTTGGGAAAGAGTAAAGTATAGCCTTTAACCATGCATGTATCTATGAGGGTTTGAACCTTAGACTTGAGGGAGGAAAATCTAAGGTCTAACCATTTTTACCAACCATGCATGGGTAGATGGATTTATTATTGTCTAATCAAACTGGACTTTAATGGATTTACCTCAAAGATCTAAACCAATTAAGTGTAAATGGGTATTTAGAAAAAAAGTTTAATACTGATGGGTCTATTCAAACATTTAAGGTAAGTTTAGTTGCCAAAACGTTTACGTAGAAAAAAAGAATAGGCTATTTTGATACTTATTCTCCTGTTGTTAATATTACATCTATAAGAGTGTTGATGGCCTTTGCTTCAATTTCTAATTTACATGTACATAAAATAGATGTGAAAACTACATTTTTAATGTTGATCTTCAAGAAAAAATCTACATAGAACAACTTAAAGGGTTTGTTTTACTAGGTAATGAAAATAAAGTATTGAGGACTTAACTGTAGATCGCAGAATAAGCCCTAGCGTTGAAACTTGCATTACACACCGGGTTTAATAATGAACCAATCAACCGATAAAATAAATACTCTAGAATTAGATCATAGAATCACCTAACCCTAACCCAATGATATAATGAACCAATAAATCCACAGAATAAGTAAATTGACCCTCTAAAATCAGATCACAGAATAATCTAACTCTAGTCCAATGATAGATAACAAATCAACCAACCCATAAAATATGTAAATTGGCCCTCTAGAATTAGATTACAGAATGATCTAATCTTAGAACAAGTAATCCTAAACAAGAATACCCAAAAAAGTTGAAAGAAATCACACGATACTTGCCTTATATATTGTAAGTTTTATTAATATTTCATAAGCCAAAAACGTAATAACAACCTTAAACTAATATTTTATTTATAGTTGACTAGTTTTAACTTTTCTAAGAAACAATACTAGTTTTAACTTTTCTAAGGAACAAGCTTCTTTAGAAAATAGAATCCTAAAAGAAAATAAATTGAATAAGGAAATAAAAACCTAAAACAATTCTAACTTTCTTAGGAAATAAGTCATCCTTAATAAATAGAATATTAAATAAAAATAAATTAAATAACTTAAGAAAAAAAAAATCTAAACAAAAATAAATCTAAAACGTGAAAGGAAAACAATTCAAATACCTTGAAGAAATAGAAACCTAAAATGAAATAAATTCAACTAATAAAAGGAATTAACATGAATTAAATTAAGAAATAATACTAAAAATGTTAATTGCCATCCAACGGTGTAAGTCGTATGCTTCTCTTTTTTTTTTTCCTTTCAGATATTTTAAGGTTCTCATCGTAACGCTTGCAAATTAATCGAGTCATTATATGACTTAAAGCAAGCTCCAAAATAGTGGCATAAAAAGTTTGATTCAGTAATTGTGTCACATGGATGTAAACATAATAATGCAAACAAATGCATATACTCTAACTCCACAAATGAATTTGCTGTGATTGTTTGTCTTCATATTGATGACATGCTAGTTTTTGGAAAGAATTTGAAAGGTATATTTGAAACTAAAAAAAATATCTTACTTCAAATTTTAAAATGAAAGATTTAAATGCAGTAGATATAATCTTGAGAATTAAAATAAAGAAACATTGTGGGGGTTATGCATTATGTCAATCTCATTACATTGAAAAAATGTTTTTTTAAACTTGATAATTTGTAAATAAAAGAAGTAAATACCCCATATCATCCAAGTATGAATTTACTTGAGAATTCTGGCAGATCTATTATACAATTTGAGTATGCAAGTGTTATAAGTAGCATGATTTATGCTATGCATTGTAGTAGGCTAGATATTACATGTGTAATTTTTAAGCTTTCAAGATACACAAGTAATCCTAGTTCATATCATTGGAAAACAATTGGTAGCGTTTATGGTTATTTGAAAACAATTGTAAATCTTGGTTTATTTTACAATGCTTTCCCAACAGTATTGGAAGGATATTCGGATGCTAGTTAGATTACTATTTTTAAGCATTTAATTGTGAAAAGTTACTCCCAAGGAGCTACTGTTAGTATTAGCAACTTTTGCCTTTGGAGACCTAACTTGACCATCTTCTCATAATAGGTCCTTATAACTTGTTGGCTTCCTTGTACACACCCTACTCTATTTGGGGTTGAGAACTTAACTGTTAGATGATATGTTAATGTAATTGCCTCTAAGTCATTAAGGATAGGTCGCCTTAAAACTATATTATAGGTGGTAGGGCAATCTATGATGAGGAAATATGTTAATATAGTTATTTGCTAACTTAGCTTTCGTAATATCAGTGTGAGGTTAATCTATCCCAATGGTTATACCGAATCCCCTGTGAACGTATACAAAGGGTTAGATGTCAACTTAAGCTGATCTAGCTTATATCTCATGTGCTAGTAAGCTTTCTTATATAACATGTTGATTGTGCTCTCATTGTCTACTAGCACGTGGTGGACATTGATATTACTGATAGTGGCACTAAGAAAGAGGGCATCATTGTGAGGACAATTTATCCCTCTTGCGTCTACCTCAGTGAACGTGATAGGTTTTGTACTCACTCTCACATGTTTCCAAGGTCTCTTTTTTACATAGAATTGATCAATAGGGGGTACGTCGCTTTTCTAACATATTAGTCGTGTGACTTGTTAGAGGTTCCTATAATGTGAGCCTCTCATATATTGTGCAGATCTTCCTAACCACTAATAGTGTTTCTTGAGGAGTTGCCATGGGTTACTGATTGTTTCTCGGGTAAGCTTACATACTTCTATAGTCTTCCTCTCCTAATGAACTTCTCAATGACATCCTTCAATGCATTGCATTTTGAGACTGTGTGTCCGACTCATTGTGATAATGACAAAATTTGTTCAGGTTTTGCTTCCCGCGAAGACCTGGATAAGTAGAGGCTTGGTAGAGTTCTCTGGACTTCTTTCGGCCATATAGATCTTTTCTCTAGTGTCTGTTAACTCAACATAAGTATCATACTAGCTTATGAATTCTTTTACTCATAATTTGTGCAAGCCTTTTTAGGAACCATAGTTGAAGATGAGTATGTATTTTATGGGAGAGCTACACCCCTTGAATTATTCTTTTCATTGCTGTCATTTCTCTTCTCTAGTTTGTTCTTACTTGATTCTCCCTAGGCCTTGCAATTTGGGGCATTCAAAAACTTTTTTAGTTTGATGTAAATTGCAGCCCGGTTGTAAAAGTCTCGAAAAATCTTGATACAATTCTTGTATATGCTGTTATAAAGTTTTTCACTTTTATTCAATCTGGCTAAAATTGCAGTTAGATGCTCCAGACTTGGGGATTATCAATGTAATTGATCTCCTTACGAAACATGCTATATAGTCCTTTAAAGCTTCCCTCTTTTTCTCATATAATGTTACTATATGACATGATGACACATACAGCCTCTTTGAAGCTTGGAAATGCTACAAGAAAAACTCTTGGTATTGTTTCCAAACTTTTTAAGCTCTCTGTTAGGAGTTTTCTGATCCACTTTCGTGGTGCTTCTTTTAAAGTGGTTGGAAAACATGCACTTTACATGGTCATTAGTCATTAACAGGTCCATTTGTACATTAAAAGTATTTATGTGGTCATATGGATAATTTTCTCCTTGATCCGAGGTGATAGTTAGCAATTTGAAGCGAACTTATTGGGACTCACTAACAATTTTGTCACTAAATCTTCATGGATATAATCTTGGCCTTCATTTCTTTTCTATTTCAAGTGGTCAGGCTTTTTAAGCAGTCCTGGTAATTCCGCAGGTCACCCTAAGTGGTGCATGATCATTCCATAACTCTAACACTTTTACGATCTCCTTAACCATTGTTACTAATGCTACTGCTTTAGTAGATCCCTATTGTGCACCCAAACCATGATTCTCATTCCTATTTGTTTATTGGGAAGGACGTTGACCTGCCTGTTATCCTTCATATTGGGGTAAAAATCTTTGCCAAGTGGATATTTGCTTGCTACCTTTGAATGAGCAATTAGATAGTCTAATTCAGTGTTTATAGAGCATCTTTTACATTGCCTTTTGGCTCTAAGGTTTAGAACACCTACTAGCTTGATTGCGATATTGACTAGAAACAAATTCTACTCAACCCTTCATTGTTGTTTTGTTATATGGTCTAAGTTGACTTGGTTGCAGGCATGATCCTCCTCTTGTCGGATCCTAGTTTTGGTGTGTGCTACATCAAATATGCTCCTTCGTCTATACTTTAGAGATCACCTAGTGTTGCCCTTTTGCGAGAAGCGTCTGCTCTTTGTGATTAAGACATTTTAACCATTGGTTAGTGAAAACAAGTAAAAAGAATGTAAACTTAAAGTATAATCAATTGAATCAGTTACTTTCCTACCCTTATTCTAGCACCAAAATATTGATAAAAAAAATCAGTCAACACCAGTGTCGATGTAAATTGAATGTGAATAAGGAATGATTTAGCGTAATGATGATGAACAAATGAAATAGTAGAGAGGTAAGAACAAAAAGCAAAAAAACAAAAGAGTTTTTAAAGTGATTCGACCCTTTGAATGTTGCCTTCGTCATCGGTTATGTTATTATTAATGGGGATGAATGTGTTTTATTTGAGTTTACGTTAGAGGGTAATAATCAAGTTGTAATGTATATTCGTTTACGTATGAAAGACCCCTTTATATAGTGTCATAGTTCTTTGTTTATATTTGATTTGGTTACTAAAATATATAAAGATTGAGATCCTTCTTCTTACTTTACATAAAACTACAGTTAATACATCTATATTTGAATCAAAATATGCTTATGACAGTTTCCTGTTTGAAGAGATCTTTTGTACATGATAGAGATTTACTAGTTTAGTAAAATTTTATTTCATTATTCTAAAGATTTGTTAAAGTAAGAAAATATACCAATTTCAATTGGTTATAAAAGTCTTCTGCTTTTGGAAACCTACATTGTTTAGACAATTGCGCGCTGATAACACATTGCAGGCTGTTACACCAACACGCCATTGAGTTGCTTTCTACACGAGCTAGTCAATTCAAATCATCTTATTATCTTGGCAGGATTAAACCATTTAAGCATCTTGCTGATGTGACATTTGCTAATGTGTTTTGCAGTTGATGGACTGTAAACCACGTCACTTTTTATTTAACCTTTAGAGCCTATCAATTTGTTAGACCTTAGTATGCTTTCGACCTAGGCGCCATTTTTGGGCGCAACACTTAAAATCAAAGAAACATTTATCCATTAATGCTTTGTCAATAAAGATCTCCTCCATAACTGTCAATTACTCTTCTTTATCATGGGAAGAGATTGATCTGATTCCATTATGATGAGACCATCAATAGAGTCTAAAGCTTTTTTATTTTGTAGAAATTATAAAAAAGAAAAATCCAATGAAAGATGAAAAAAAGTAAGTTATTTGTTTTAGTTTCATACGAAATTTTCATATTTTTTAGTCAACAAAATGTTTCAAATGAGTGAACATACCACGTTCATAAAATATTTTTCAGACTAAAAGTAAGTTAAAAAGAATCGAAGTTTCGTTAGGGGTTAATTTTTTTTTGCCTATTTAGTTTTAATTAATTTAAATATTAATGTTTAAATTAATTATAAGCTAATCATTAGTTTACATACCTTTTATTGATTTTGAAGATGCTGTTAATTTAAGGGTTAGAGGAATTATTGATTGTGTTCGCAAATATATAGAGTTATTAAAAGATCGCACCAATATCAGCATAATATGTCAATCTACCTTCCTAAACAATAGTTTGTATATTTGACCGAGTGTCTGCCATGTTCTCGCGTGTACACAACAAAACCTCAGCCCAGCACAGCTGTTCGCTACAGATTCCGCGCCGATAAACTAGACAAAATGTAGCCGGCTTAGCGGGACCCACTTCTGATAACTCACTAAACTTATCACTCGACGTATCAAAACAAACGAGAAGCTATCCCTTATAAGTACACTCACTTATCATCCTCTCAATCTGTCCCCTCTCCCTATAAAAATCGCAATTTCTGCGAGGTTTAATGTCCGTATCTATAAATATGAACGCCAGGACTCTGAGAGAGAGAGAGAGAGAGAGAGACGCTTTTTATAAATATATAATATAATCGAAAGCTGGTCTAGCTGTTTGTTTCTCTCTCTAAATCGATTTACAAGGTGCGCTTTCTCTAATCGCTTTTTTATAAAAATGTTTCTGTGATGGTTGATTGATTCTCTCTTGTGTGATGTGAATAATAAAGCTGCTTTTATTTGTTTGCTTTTTTAGGTTTGATTTATTGATCCCTAAAATTGACCTAATTTTGTTGGTGAGTGGTGTGTTATCTTTAGCTTGAAAATAAGTGATATTTGAATGATCTAGTGTTGTTGCGTTGAATTTATAATTTATATATATAATTAATTGTAAAAGATGGTGTTGTTGTTGTTGAGTCAGATCTAGCGTTGTTTTGCGCGAAAATCGAGCTCGTGATGTCGTCTCTCAGTAGAGAGCTTGTGTTCCTGATCTTACAGTTTCTCGATGAAGAGAAGTTCAAAGAAACTGTTCACAAGTAAGCCATTTTTTAGGTCTTTGTTGGGGTTTTTTATTTTTATTTTTTTTGGGGGTAATTGATTGATTAATGGGTTTGTATTTAAAATAGGCTGGAACAGGAATCTGGGTTTTTCTTTAACATGAAGTATTTTGAGGATGAGGTGCATAGTGGGAATTGGGATGAGGTCGAAAAGTACCTATCTGGTTTCACTAAAGTGGATGATAATCGTTATTCGATGAAAATCTTTTTTGAGATAAGGAAGCAGAAATATCTGGAGGCGCTGGATAAGTAAGTTAAGTTAATGCTTGTTTGATTTGTGATAATCGTTGTTTACATGCTTGCGGAAATTATGTGTGTTGGATAAATCTTGATAGGCATGATCGGTCCAAGGCGGTGGAAATATTGGTGAAAGATTTAAAGGTTTTTGCTACGTTCAATGAGGAGCTTTTTAAGGAGATCACTCAGCTGTTGACATTGGAAAATTTTAGGTATGGCATTGTGTTGCATTGGTTGAATGAACCCTTTATATGCAGAATTATATATAGGAGGGAATGAAACTCTGGATGTTTTTGTTTTCTTTTAGGGAGAATGAGCAATTGTCCAAGTATGGAGATACCAAATCTGCAAGAGCAATCATGCTGGTTGAGCTTAAGAAGCTTATTGAGGCCAATCCACTGTTTCGTGATAAATTGCAGTTCCCTAACCTTAAGAATTCGAGGTTACGCACTCTCATCAACCAAAGGTAAGTTTTCCAGAAATTACAGTAGCCTTTTATCAGACTAGTTTCATTGTGGAATTACTTGAAGAGGACTTTGTGAATGTTTGTACTTGGTTCTAATTTTATTGCACATCATTACGCATAATGTTAAAAGTTGACTTGTCTTCATTGACTTTTAGGCTGTACCATACGGTTGTGCCATTGTATCTTTTCTATCAAGCTCTTGTATTGATTGCTCCAATTTACTAATCGGGTTTTCAATGCTATGGAGACAAGATACAATTATCTAAAGTATTTCTTTCAAGTCTTGGTTAATGGAATTTGTACCATGTAGCAGATGTGTAGGATTCAATTCATAAGTTCAAAGGACTATACAATGTTATTATACAGTTCATCAGCTTTTTATGTCAGTGATATCCCTTATACTGAAGCCATGGTGGTTGCATCCAAAGGGGGAGCTAATTCATTTCTGATGTGTTGACAGCCTGAATTGGCAGCACCAACTTTGTAAGAACCCGAGGCCAAATCCAGATATAAAAACTCTCTTTGTGGATCACACGTGTGGACAACCAAATGGTGCACGGGCTCCATCACCAGCAAACAATCCGTTGCTTGGAGGCTTACCAAAAGCTGGGGGTTTTCCTCCTCTAGGGGCTCACGGGGTTAGTTGTTTGGCCTAGTTTATTATCATGAATTATTTCTTTATTTAGTCAGTTTTGATATCAGTTTTTTGTGGCGTTGTGTACTTTGTTTATCTGTTCAGCCATTTCAACCTACACCAGCAGCAGTTCCAACACCCCTTGCAGGTTGGATGTCCAATCCTTCCACTGTAACTCATCCAGCAGTTTCTGGAGGGGGAGCTATTGGTCTTGGTGCACCATCTATCCCAGGTGGTACATTCCTCTTTATTATTGCACTTCTCTAATCTCTCTGCATTACAGGGTCGAGATCATTTGTTCTATTATTTAGTAATACACTTTACTATGGTTGTTTCACACTGCGTTATACAGCTGCTTTGAAGCATCCTAGAACTCCGCCAACTAACCCTTCTGTGGACTATCCATCAGGGGACTCTGATCATGTATCCAAAAGAACAAGGCCCATGGGTATTTCTGATGAGGTAGTCTGATTTGACTTTCATGCCACTCACATTGAAGACATACAGCTGTCAACTTTTGTTCTCAAGTGATCTATTATATTTAATGTTCTCCTATTGTTGCTTTAATTAATCTTTGTTCATTTTGTGCAGGTAAATCTGCCTGTTAATGTATTGCCAGTGACATTCCCAGGTCACAGTCATAGTCAGGCTTTTAATGCACCTGAAGACTTGCCGAAGACTGTCATAAGGACTTTGAATCAGGGATCATCTCCTATGAGCATGGACTTTCATCCTGTTCAACAAACACTTCTTTTAGGTCTAAACTTTTGGAGCCTTTTGTTTGTTACGTGTGATCTTTTCTATGTTTTTATCTTCTAACTGCGGTTAGTGTAACCTGGTCATTGACTGTTTCTCTTTGCCATGGGATGCTTTAGTTGGAACCAATGTGGGGGACATAGGGCTGTGGGAAGTTGGTTCTAGAGATCGGCTGGTTTTGAAAAACTTTAAAGTTTGGGATCTTAATGTATGTTCAATGCCTCTCCAGGTGAGTCTCTTCTTTCTTATCAATTGATGAGCCAATTATTATAATACATGTAATATTGGAATGCCTGAAATGGAAGTTGCATTTAATGGGATTCAGGCAGCCCTTGTTAAAGATCCTGGTGTGTCTGTTAACCGTGTAATATGGAGTCCTGATGGCTCTTTGTTTGGTAAGTTTGAGCTTTTTGTATTTCTTTATAGGTTAATATGGTATGACCAATATATAAATTATGGGAGTGACTGGATTGTTAGTTGATGTCCGTTCCATTTAATTAACAGGGGTTGCATATTCAAGGCACATTGTACAGATATATTCATATCATGGGGGAGATGAAGTTCGACAGCACTTGGAGGTATATTTAGTATTCAGTTATATGAGCATTCAATTACCAGTCATGTTTCTTGGAGTTTCACATATGGCAACACTAAACTGTTATCCAGATTGATGCTCATGTTGGTGGGGTGAATGATCTTGCTTTCTCCCACCCAATAAGCAACTGTGTGTGATAACTTGTGGTGATGACAAGACCATTAAGGTTTGTTTTGTCTATGTTATATCTTCCATTTTTCATTGATAAGAACTTTCATTGTTGCCATTCCTTGCTAATTTTGTTTTGTAAATTTAGGTGTGGGATGCTGCTAGTGGTGCTAGACAGTATACTTTTGAAGGTCATGATGCTCCTGTTTATTCTGTTTGCCCTCATCATAAGGAAAACATTCAGGTACCTGCTCTATTTTATACTGTCACATTGTTGTGTTAGTTACCCGGTCGGAGTTTGTCTTTTTTATATTTGTCCTTTGTTGTTTGATATCAGTTTGTTCTGATTCAAATATATATATGTATATATATACTTTTTTTTTTTTTCTTTTGTTTTTTTGTGCTTCAGTTTATCTTTTCAACGGCACTTGATGGAAAGATAAAAGCTTGGTTGTATGACAATTTGGGATCTCGAGTTGATTATGATGCCCCTGGTCGCTGGTGCACAACGATGGCTTACAGCGCTGATGGTACAAGGTTAATGTGCTTGACTTCTTCTATATGTATTTCTGGTTCGCAATTTCCTGGAGAATGATTGTGCTAAGCATGGTTCTGTTGTCTTCAATACTGCAGGCTTTTCTCGTGTGGCACGAGTAAGGATGGTGAATCATACATTGTTGAATGGAATGAAAGTGAAGGGGCTGTAAAGAGGACCTATCAAGGATTCCGCAAACGATCTCTGGGTGTTGTGCAATTTGACACAACTAAAAACCGGTTTTTGGCTGCTGGCGATGATTTCTCCATTAAATTCTGGGACATGGACAATGTTCAACTGTTGACAAGTATTGATGCTGACGGAGGTCTTCCAGTAAGTATACTATATTCAAGTTGACTGTTTGAAAATATTTGAAGGTGGCTATTATTGATTTTTGCCTTCATTCATAGGCTAGCCCACGTATCCGCTTTAACAAGGATGGTAGTCTCTTGGCTGTTTCTGCCAATGATAATGGAATTAAGATTTTGGCAAATTCAGAAGGCATGAGGTTGCTGCGCACATATGAGATTTCTTACGACGCCTCAAGAACATCCGAAGCCTCAAAGGTCGTGTTATCAGTTGCTTTGATTTTTTAAAACCATCAACTCAGTAAATAAATCTAAGTTTGTGTATTTTACCTAATGCAGCCTGCAATAAACTCAATCTCAGCTGCTGCCACTAGTGCGGGACTTGCAGACAGAGCAGCTTCTGTGGTTGCTATTGCTGGAATGGTATGTGGGACATGCGTGCATTTTTTCTCTTTTCTTTTTTTTTTTTTTAATTTTTTTTTTTTTTTTAATTCCAACCAACTTTGTTAGTAACCAATTAACCTAAAAGCTTAAGTTATTAGGAAAAGGCCCAACAATAGTTTTTAAGTACTTTTTAACACGCCTGCTTACATGCATGACTAACAAGCTTGCCATGTGGTCCAAACACACGCACATAATAAATTCAAATAACATTTGACATTAGTCACTTGGGGCTATTTGAACCAGGCACTCTGGGTAAAACAAAGCTTTGGTGCCAAGCTTGTAACCAGTTAATCAAAAACTTCTGCTACTCGGAAAGGGTTCACCTATAATTTTTAAGCACTTTAACAGACTTCATAGTAATGATTAAGCTTCAATGATATGTATCATACTATTGTAATCTTCACTTCTTTCATGATGATTAGAGCTTACTCTAAGCCTGATATTATGATGGCTTTATTTTGTGCTTGACTATAAGAAAATTAATCTTGTCAGAATGGAGATGCTCGGAGTTTGGGAGATGTGAAACCTAGATTAACAGAAGAATCCAATGACAAGTCGAAGATTTGGAAACTCACTGAAATCAATGAATCATCTCAGTGTCGATCCTTAAGACTTCCTGAAAATTTGAGGGCAACCAAGGTATTAAAAATTTTTTGAGAGACTTTTTTCTTGAAATATGTTGTTATATATTAATGCATTTTTTGTGTTCCTTGCGCTACTTGGTTGTTGCTATGCATTTCCTGATTTTCTGGTTATTTATGTAGCTCTATGATCTTCTAGACAATTCATGAATATCTTTGTTTTCAACATTCTAGTTTCAGTCTTACATGCATATGAGATGCTGTAGCCATAAAAGCATACAAGTGTGTTTATAAATCTAATGTAAGTGCATATGTATGGTCATGACAAGTCTACATGCAGATTGTAAAGTTTCTAATTATTGAAATTGTTGATGAAAGATGAGGCTTTAATTAACGTTGGTGGGATGTTTTGTGTAGTGCAAAGGATAAACTTGTTTAGGAGGATAATATGTAATGCATGTTAAAATTTTATACGGACAAAAGGAGGGGATTTTATTTTTCTTATTTAGACAGTTGACTTTGCTGAAAATGGACAAATCATATGCCCCTAGATTCTTTTGTAAGAGGAAAGCTAAACACACCATGTTTTGGCCAAATTGCTTCGATTTAGCCCTTGGAATTGACAGTTTGCTAATTTAATAAATATTTGTTTGTTTAATAACTTTTAAATAGGACACTCGGATTTGATTCGGTATAGAGTCAATGTAGGAAAAGAAATTTAATTTGTCTCACTTCTAAGTTACTGAAACTCATTGTCGTCATTGTGATCAGTATGCATAAGAGGGTTATACTTTTATTTTTACTTTTCCAGTTGTTGAATTAACATACAAGACCTTATTTAGGAAATATTTCTTTTGTGCTGGAGCGTTTTTGAAGGGGAAGTCACATGATCGATGAGTTCAGTTTTGACATATGATTCAAAAATAGCCCTTCTTTTTTTTTTCCTTCCCCCCTGGGTTTTAAGAAGTCTCTTTCATGACTTACACGGTCATCATTGATTCCAGAATATATGTCCTTTTAAATTTGGATTTTGCTATCATCTACTTTTGTTATAATGCTGAAAGAATTACTTGGATTGAATCATTGTCATAAACTGCTTGCATGTTAATTCCAGATTACACCTTCAGGACATTGCCTATTGTTCAGATTCTGAATAATTTGATTTTTGTTTTTGTTTTTTTGGTTGATGAAGTTAGGCTTCATTGTTGTATGAATGCATGATCTTTGAACTCCCTCTTCCTCATGCTTCTTAGAAGAGTATCCTTATGAAGTTCTTTCTTGAATATTACAGATATCAAGGTTAATCTTCACAAATTCAGGTAATGCTATCTTAGCATTAGCATCAAATGCAATTCATCTGCTTTGGAAGTGGCAACGAAGTGACCGTAATTCCACTGGGAAGGTACTAGGATATGTACAAAGCAGTTTCCATAACTTTTTGCAGGCTTTTGTCATTAATACAGAAACTAAGTTCTGCAGTTTCTTTGATTATTGGTCCTTCTACCTGTAGGCAACTGCCAGTGTGTCACCTCAGTTGTGGCAACCGCCGAGTGGTATATTGATGACCAATGATGTTACAGACTCTAACCCTGAAGAGGCTGTGCCCTGCTTTGCTTTGTCCAAAAATGATTCTTATGTAATGTCAGCATCTGGTGGAAAAATTTCCCTCTTCAATATGATGACATTTAAGGTAATCAATGAACGTTTGGATGCAGATGATACTTGTTTTTAATTACCATTTGACCAGGCTGAACTTCATTGGGTGGGTATATGCAGACAATGGCAACTTTCATGCCACCTCCACCAGCAGCGACATTTCTGGCTTTTCATCCTCAAGATAACAATATTATTGCTATAGGCATGGATGATTCGACAATTCAGATATATAATGTTCGTGTAGATGAGGTAGGATTCAATTTCTGGTCAATTGACTGCACTGCGCCATTTGAGAAGCAGTAGCTGTTATCAAGTTACCTTCCTTTGTTACAGGTTAAAAGCAAGCTTAAAGGTCACTCCAAAAGAATAACTGGTCTTGCATTCTCACATTCACTGAATGTGCTAGTTTCATCTGGAGCAGATGCTCAGGTAATCATTTTCCCTTTTAGAGGTCTGCGATGTAGTGCCATGCTCTTTTTGTTCTTATTATAACAAACTATTACTTTAATCTGCTGTCTCTCTGATTTACATTTTCTATTTCTGCACCTTAAATTGATTTCTAGAATGTTTCTAGTAAAGATTTAATTAATCTCCAAATTTAAATTAGTTTCATTGTTTAATTAATCCTTTATAGTATGTACTAGTTTGGACTTTGGTCAGCATGGTAGTGGTCTGTTTGAAGTCTTAGATTTGATATAGGTTTGCTTTCCTTGTTGCTTGTTCTGCTGCAGCTTTGTGTATGGAGCTCTGATGGGTGGGAAAAGCAGAAGAACAGATTTTTGCAGATTCCAGTGGGGAGGACACCGACTGCTCAGTCAGACACGCGTGTACAGTTTCATCAAGACCAGATCCACTTTCTGGTTGTACATGAAACTCAGCTTGCCATATTTGAAACTACAAAGTTAGAATGCATGAAGCAGGTACTATAATTTTTTTATTTATTTTAAGTAAACTTGGTTTCTATAGTTACAACCTGTTTTCCTTTTAAATAATACTACTTGTTTATGTTCAGTGGGTCCCACGTGAGTCATCGGCCCCAATCACACATGCAACTTTTTCATGTGACAGCCAGCTGGTATATGCCAGCTTCTTAGATGCAACTGTCTGTGTGTTTAGTGCTGGAAATCTCAGATTGCGTTGTCGGATCAATCCAACTGCATATCTTCCTGCTAATATCAGGTATGTTTCTCGCTCCATTTCACGAATTTGATGCAATGGTCAATCTCCTGTGTCTCAGGGTGCAAATTTGTGAGTATCGGATTTATTGTGTTTTTGTTCTTGGCTTCAAAATTAATTTTGAAGCCGCTAACACTTTCACCTTTTCTTTATGAGAAAAATAATCTTAGATGGTGTCTTTGCACTGGATTATTCCATCTGCTGATGGTTTTTGATAAGTTGTAGTGTAATGTGGTTATGTACTAGTAATCTCATGGGCATAAACCATAAATAACTGAACCATCCTTCATGTGGTATGTGCTTATAGATAACATTACCAGTTACCCATATGCCCACCTAAGTGTTGTTTATTTTCTGGACCCGATACGTATTTGCTAGCGTAGCTAACCATATTCTAATGTAATGACTGTTAATTTGTTATAGGAATTCTTATAAGATTTCCTACCTTCTGAAATTTGTTTTCTATATGTTTTGTTTATAAGAACCTGCACTTGATTTTATTTGTAGTTCTACTCTTTATTGACAACACCTCTTTTTACTGTCTGGCAGTGGTTCCAATGTCCATCCACTTGTTATTGCTGCACATCCACAAGAGCCAAATCAGTTTGCTCTGGGGTTATCAGATGGCGGTGTTCATGTCTTTGAGCCACTTGATTCTGAAGGAAAATGGGGTGTGCCTCCACCCGCTGAGAATGGGTCAGCAAGCAGTGTACCAGCTACACCATCAGTAGGAGCTTCAGGTTCAGATCAAGCCCAGAGATGATAAAATGGTCAGCAGAGCCCAAGTTCTTTTACTTGCTTGGGTTGCTATCCCATTCCTTATTTAGGTATGCTTTGCATACAGCTAATTTCAATGTTTGTTAAACTAGGAAAGATCCAACTTCCAAAGTAGATGAATTGGATTTGATTTGATTCTGATTTGAGAACTTGATGCGTTTTGGAATACAATAAACAATTAAATTAGTTCAGCCGGAGTTGCTCAATTGTCTAACTGTGTTATAACATGTATGATCTTGACTTGCAAATTTTATGGTTATCTTATTGACTCAAAACTACAATGAGCTTTAAACAAGTTTGACTTAACCTAGGTGGATTTGGTGGACTTCAATCTAGTTCATTTTCTTTGCTCTATTACATTTTATTTTATTTTTTATTTTTGGTTTCGTTTTAATTAGAATCTGTCAAATTATGTCTTACAGTTTGATTTTATTGACAATCATCTGTTTAAACCTTGCAGTCTGAGGTTCGTGATGTGTAATTTACTTGAAGAACGACACTACAAAGATGTAGATTTAACATGTTTTATTGGGATACCCTGTAAGGTAAATGCTGTAGGAAAATTGATAGTGAAACTGTTGGCTTTTTCCCCCTTTTTAGAAAAGAAGATTCGTAAAGGAAGGTTATCTGTTTTTCCTTTATCACCTATCTTTTTCATTTTGATTGTTAAATAGCGATGCTGTTTTAAATATCAACTCTAGTGTGCCTCATGAAATTTCAGTTGCTTATTCCTCAAATTAGTTATCAGCAGTCGTAGTGGACAAGGATTTAAGTTAGAATCTGGATTGTGTTTGACCTATAGCCTACATTTCTGAATTTACAATATTTGTTTTTATCTCATTTGATCTTGTATCATCATGCTTAAACTCTAGTGTTCCACACTCTTTAATCATATAGATTTCAATTCAATGTTGTTCAGCTTAGATCAGATCAACAAATCAGTTCTATTCATTACAAAACAAAGTGAGCACTTGCTATATAGGCTTGTTTGCTGGCATAGTCAACTTGAAAATAGTAGGTAATCACAGAACTCAGTTCCCAAATCTACACTATGATGATAACGATACTCGGAAATACTTTATATTGCAGCGTTTGGGGCGGTCTATGACATTACTAAGGGTTTTCTAGTAAGTTTTATCTGATTTTGTGATTAGCACTTGTATTAATAAAAAATAGAAATAAATTTTTTAAAAAAATGAAGAAGATGAGGTGGTTTTGGTTATGGTCAAACCTCAAGGGAGTTTTACCAAATCTTACCTTTTGTATTGTAGAAAGGGTATGAGTGGAATGGGTTTGAGGTAGGTTAAGAATTCCTCACCTTGATCCCCAAAAACATGTGCCCCAAAGCCTGTCCCAAATCTCATAATTGAAGAACGGGGTGGAGAGAGGTGAACCCGACCTGCACCTGCCACTAATTCGTCTTCGCCATAATTTTTTGTTTTTATATGATATTGTAAACCTCAAGGGAGTTTTGACAAATCTCCCTTTTTATATTGAAGTAGTAGGGGTGTTGATGGGATGAGTTTGAGGTAGGTTAAGAATTTCTAACCTGATCCCCATAAAAATATATGACCTAAGCCTGTCCCAAACCCCATAATTGAAGATAAGGAACGGGGTGGGAGAGGTGAACCCGCCTCGAACCTGCCACTAATTCATTTCAACCATAATTTTTTTATTCTAAAAAACCCTTCACGTTGTTGATAATATATTTTTTTTACCATATTAGTTTCATTTTTATCAAAAATCTCTAATTTTATTGTCAATTTATGTTTCAATAATTTATGAAAAATGTCTACAAGTCCATTGAAGTTCTTGTCGTAACAAAAAATTTCGGATACAACTACCAACCGAGAACTTAAATTTTCCTATAATGATGGAATCATAAATAGAAGACTCAATTCAAAATAAGTTGTTATAAATTTATAATGCATTTATTCCAGAATGTCATTTTCACCATCTATAATATGGCTAGCATCCATTTTCTCTATGATTACATAATTGCTTACCAACGCCGAACCATCCTCTGATTTTCGCTCTAGTAGGTTAGGTTAGGTTTCCAATTGTATAATTATCCACTTGAACAAGTGGGTAATGTCAAGATCATTCAAGTTCACATCCAACTATCCATTCAACCACATGTACTCAATATAATGATCTGGTGGCTTCACCGGTCGAGGATTTTTTTTTAGAGTGAAGCCGTGGCTCCTCTCAAGATCCCGAGTAAGCCATCAAACATAGGAACGGTCCAATGGAGGAACAACTTTCAAAACAAAAAATTTCTGCCTTCTTTTGCTTCTGCTTCCCTGGCTTCTTCCCCATCCTATATTACCTGATCAGCTTCAAATAGAAAGTCAGACTATTTCAAACAAGAAAAGAATAAAATAATAAATGCAGTAAGCTACAACAGCTTCTGTAAAGGTAGCTGGACAAAACATTCTAATGGTAAATTTTTTTATTTTTATTTTTATTTTTTTATTTTTTATTTTTTTTTATTGGCACTTGGGGCTACTGGGATCAACCAGGATAAGACATTAGTAACGTGATTCAGAGAGTTGCTCTTATACAAAAAGGATTGACCCACATAGAGGTGAGGGGTTTGTCCACTCAAATTTGTGGGGAATTTTTGTTTCTTGTGTAGAACCCACGCCGTAAGCATGCGGGCTGTGGCAATTTCATCACAAGTTAGTTGCAAAATTTAAATACACTTAGCTCTCACCCAGCACAAGAAGGAAGCAGAGATTTTAGGGGATGTTTCTCTTGAATATATCATTCTAGGTGCTTCCAATCAGGGTGTTGAGAAAGAAAGTCATATGGTGTACTGGATTCTATCTGCAAAAGCATATTTTTACTTTTAACATGGTTTTATTATCAATTCTGTATCCACCAATAGGAGTTCTCACACAATTTTGTCAACGCGGCCTGATAATTACTTTGTATAAATAGGAAATCTTGAGTTACAGAGGAAGTATGCTCACATAATTAGAGTCTCTCAACACTAGTGGAGGACACTCATCAATAAAATCGATAATTTTCAATCCAAAACTAGTCATATCATATCAAGTGGCAATCATCGATTTACAGTTCACTGAATTTAAGAAAACCGAAAATCAAACTGTATATATCATATTAGGTGTCACAGAGACCATCACCAAACATAGTGTGATTGGCTTTTGCATCACCTATCATTATCAACTGAGGAAGATAACAATTTTTCTTGCGTAACTTATCTATCGACTTTCATTTTGTTTTATTTAGTTTTTTCGTTTGTTTTGTCTTGTTTTGTAACTTGTGGCTGTTATATTTTCCTACAAATAAGATGATAGAGAAACATGGCGAAAGCTGAAACTCCATTCCTTCTTGTTGATCCGTACAGCAGAATGAAAAGGGTACTGATTTGGTATTAATTAAACTCAAAACACTTGAAAAGATTTACTCTTTTTAAAAATAACCATTAATGGACTTTCCCTTCAATTAATTGTTTCCTAATTTTACCGTTAAAGACTCCACCTTGATTGAGGAAAGCTTTCCTGGTAATTAATGAAGATTCTTTTTTAAATATTTCCTCATTAATGCAAGCCTTATTTTATATGTGCATATATTTACATATACTAACAGTCTCTATTCATATTATACTAAATTTCAAGTTCAATTGATTTTTTTGTTTGGGTTCTATTTTCTTCAATTCAATGGCTCCTGTAGAGATACAAAGAAGGAGGAGAAACAAGTCAGTGAACTTCATTGACAACAAAAACTGCCAGAGATTGAGCTTCGAGAAGAGGAAATCAGCATTGAAGAAGAAAACAGTCCAGTTGAGTATACTGTGTGATGTTAACGTCTGCATGGTTTGTTTTGGTCCGGACAAGACTTTGGAGACGTGGCCGGAGAACAGATGGGATGTGCTTGATTTGATATTCAAGTACAAAAGTTTGAGCGAGAAAGCAAGAAAGAAAGGGAAGAAGAAGTCTGATCTTATAGGGTTTTTGAGAGACAGGAAGAGGAAACTTGATGAGAAGTTGAACAAGATCACAGCGGATAAAAAGAAGAGGAAAATTTGTGAAGCATCGATGGGGAGTGCGGCTCCAACTTGGGATGAGAGGCTGAATTTGTTTTCGAGTGAGGGTTTGGTGGGTTTGTACGGTTCTTTGGATTCCAAGTTACAAGAGTTGAGAGAGAAATTAAGGATTCTTGAGATGAACAAGGAGAAAACAGTTGAAATTATGAATTATAAAGTTCGTGTTGACCCAAAAAATTTTAATTATGACCTTAGGAGGTCTAATGGTGATTATTTTCACAATCAACAAATTGATGTTGCAAATTGGCCTACTGAATATCATGATGGCATGAGTTACAATCCCGGGTGGATTTACAATTCTGATTTCGGAAGATCAGAGAATTTAGCTTTTTTGGATGAAAATCACAACAACAATCAAGTGGGTATGGTTAATATTGACAATAACTTTCTTGTTAACAAATATTTTTCATCAGGGTTTGCTCATGCAACCATGGGGTTGAACAATGAAGGAGGTATTGGTTTAATGGGAGAGAGTAGCAATAGAAACAATAGTTTTCAATCTGAAGATGATCACTTTTTGCTTTCTCATGCATTAAACCAATCTCGATGAGACTGTTCCTATCATTCTATGATTAGTTAACGTAGTTGGTGTATTAAATATTCTCATTAGTTTCAAACAAATTTTGGTTGATCAATGTCTGGAAGAAGAAGGAATAGTGTTTATTTTTCTCTATATTCGGTTTTATTAGTTTGTGTTAGGAGTGGATTCAATCAACAAGAAAATTTTCCGATTTTGAGAATATTCTTCTTTGCTACTACTGGCTAGTTTGCCATTTATATATATAACTGATGCATCTTAATTTCTTCATAGTGCCTTTGAATTTCTGGTTGCTAAATTTGGTTAGGGTATCAAAATTAATTTTGTAAAAAAGAATTGAAATTCCAATACAGGAAATAATAAGATTTTAATTTGTTAATGAGGAAATTGATGACTTTTTTCCTAGTTTAGGACTATCAAAACAGTCTACATGATGTTTTGAAAAATAAAGTCATGATACTTCCCTTCCCTAATTAATGAGGTAGTCATGAGTGGCCGTAAAAGGATTTGTAAAGTAAAAGTCTTTATGAAAACAACATCTTAACAAATTTGGAAAAATAGTGTAAATTACATCTTAATACAAATTTATATAATATAGGCCAAAATAATGACTATTGATGTGCCCAATTTTTTTTTTTTTTTGGACTCAAATGGAAAAATGGTCCAAAACAAATTATAAAAAGTGATTAAAAAAATTTATCAATAAAAATAAATCAGGAGAATACAAATTTTATATTTCTTTTGATATTAGTAAATATTTTCACAGAATATTTGTCATGCCTATAGAAATTTTATATTTATTTATTTTAATAATAACAAAGTTACATTTATTTTCTCTATCAATAAAAATGTATATTTATTTATGAAAAAAAGTTATATTCTGATATTAACGGTAAATAGTCCTAAAAAAATGATAAAAAGTGATTGAAATTTGTTTTTCATCAATAAAAAGTATGTCAAGTGTAAAATAAGTATTTACTAATTTATAATTTGAAACCTCAAAAAATATAATGTCATGTACGGTTTCGAAACGTTAAAAACTATTTTGGCCATAAGTCATACCTCATGAGATTTTTTGGTTTTTCCCCCTTCTTAAATAGACAAGAAGATGGTTGAATGCAAACTGTATAAAAATTATTGTTAAAACAAAAAGCAGTTATTAGAAAAATAGCTGACAAAAATCTAAACACAATTTTTAATCTTGAAAATGAAAGAAGTACTCTTATACATAAATGGTTCCATCAAAAGTACAATGAAATATAATTGGTTATTAAAAAGTAAATAGAAAATCATATTTATATTTTAAAGAAATAGAAAATTATGAATTAATATTGTAAAAAGTAGATATAAATTATTTATTAAATTTTTGCATCTTTTAACAAGTGCCTTGGAGATATGTTAATAGTATTTTTTGCATGTTACATTAGTAGGGGTTGGGGGTTTTTATTTTTTTATTTTTTTATTTTTTTATTTTTTATTTGAAGATTAAATACTCTTAAATATTATTGAAAATTGAATGTTAACTAAAATATAAAATCTAGAGTACATTTTTTTTAAAGAAAAATTTTAATATACATGTTGATTGTTTATTATTGTTATTATTTTTCAAGGAAAAACATCTAAAACAAATACTTTTATAAAGAGAAACAAATCATTTAATAAATCCTAATCAAATTTGCCTATATATTTCTAATTGTATAGAAATGTATGGTTTTTATTGATGTTTTTAATGAAGTCTATCCATTCAACCGCATGTACTCAATAAAATGATCTGGTGGCTTCACCGGTCGAGGATTTTTTTTAGAGTGAAGCCATGGCTCCTCTCAAGATCCCGAGTAAGCCATCAAACATAGGAACGGTCCAATGGAGGAACAATTTTCAAAAAAAAAATTCTGCCTTCTCTTGCTTCTGCTTCCCTGGCTTCTTCCTCATCCTATATTACCTGATCAGCTTCAAATAGAAAGTCAGACTATTTCAAACAAGAACAGAATAAAAAAAATAAATGCAGTAAGCTACAACAGCTTCTGTAAAGGCAGCTGGACAAAACATTCTAATGGTGAATTTTTTTTTTTTATTTTTTATTTTTATTGTAAATTTATTATTATTATTATTATTATTATTATTTTTATTGGCTCATGGATCTACTGGGATCAACCAGGATAGGACACTAACAACGTGGTTCAGAGAGTTGCTCTTATACGAAAAAAATCGATCCACATGGAGGTGAGGCGTCTGTCCACTCAAATTTGTGGGGAATTGTTATTTCTTGTGTAGAACCCATGCCGTAAGCATGGGGCTGTGGCAATTTCATCACAAGTTAGTTGCAAAATTTAAATACACTTAGCTCTCACCCAGCACAAGAAGGAAGCAGAGATTTTAGGGGATGTTTCTTTTGAATATCATTCCAGGTGCTTCCAATCAGTGTGTTGAGAAAGAAAGTTATATGGTGTACTGGATTCTATCTGCAAAAGCATATTTTTACTTTTAACATGGTTTTATTATCAATTCTGTATCCACCAATAGGAGTTGTCACACAATTTTGTCAATGCAGCCTGATAATTACTTCGTATATAAACAGGAAATCTTGAGTTTTAGAGGAAATTTGCTAACATAATTAGAGTCTTCAACACTAGTGGATGACACTCACCAATAAAATCGATAATTTTCAATCCAAAACTAGTCATATCATATCAAGTGACAATCATCGATTAACAGTTCACTGAATTTAAGAAAACCAAAAATCAAACTGTATATACCGTATTAGGTGTCACAGAGACTATCACCAAACATAGTGTGATTGGCTTTTGTATCACCTATCATTATTAACTGAGGAAGATAACAATTTTTCTTGTGTAACTTATCTATCCACTTTCATTTTGTTTTGTTTTTTTGTTTTGCTTTGTTTTGTTTTGTAATTTGTGGCTGTTGTATTTTCCTACAAATAAGATGATTAAAGAAACATGGCGAAAGCTGAAACTCCATTCCTTCTTGCTCTTCCGTACAGCAGAATGAAAAGGGTACTGATTTGGTATTTAATTAAACCAAAACACTTGAAAAGATTTACTCTTTTTAAAAATAACCATTAATGGACTTCCCCTTCAATTAATTGTTTCCTAATTTTACCGTTAGAGACTCCACCTTGATTGAGGAAAGCTTTCCTGGTAATTAATGAAGATTCTTTTTTAAATATTTCCTCATTAATGCAAGCCTTATTTTATATATGCATATATTTACATATTCTAACAGTCTCTATTCATATTATACTAAATTTCAAGTTCAATTGATTTTTTGTTTGGGTTCTATTTTCTTCAATTCAATGGCTCCTGTAGAGATACAAAGAAGGAGGAGAAACAAGTCAGTGAACTTCATTGACAACAAAAACTGCCAGAGATTGAGCTTCGAGAAGAGGAAATCAGCATTGAAGAAGAAAACAGTCCAGTTGAGTATACTGTGTGATGTTAACGTCTGCATGGTTTGTTTTGGTCCGGACAAGACTTTGGAGACGTGGCCGGAGAACAGATGGGACGTGCTTGATTTGATATTCAAGTACAAAAGTTTGAGCGAGAAAGCAAGAAAGAAAGGGAAGAAGAAGTCTGATCTTATAGGGTTTTTGAGAGACAGGAAGAGGAAACTTGATGAGAAGTTGAACAAGATCACAGCGGATAAAAAGAAGAGGAAAATTTGTGAAGCATCGATGGGGAGTGCGGCTCCAACTTGGGATGAGAGGCTAAATTTTTTTTCGAGTGAGGGTTTGATGGGTTTGTACAGTTCTTTGGATTCCAAGTTACAGGAGTTGAGAGAGAAATTAAGGATTCTTGAGATGAACAAGAAGAAAACAGTTGAAATTATGAATTATAAAGTTCGTGTTGACCCAAAAAATTTTAATTATGATCTTAGGAGGTCTAATGGTGATTATTTTCACAATCAACAAATTGATGTTGCAAATTGGCCTACTGAATATCATGATGGCATGAGTTACAATCCCGGGTGGATTTACAATTCTGATTTCAGAAGATCAGAGAATTTAGCTTTTTTGGATGAAAATCACAACAACAATCAAGTGGGTATGGTTAATATTGACAATAACTTTCTTGTTAACAAATATTTTTCATCAGGGTTCGCTCATGCAACCATGGGGTTGAACAATGAAGGAGGTATTGGTTTAATGGGAGAGAGCAGCAATAGAAACAATAGCTTTCAGTCTGAAGATCATCACTTTTTGCTTTCTCATGCATTAAACCAATCTCGATGAGACTGTTCTTATCATTCTATGATCAGTTAACGTAGTCGGTGTATTAAATATTCTCATTAGTTTCAAACAAATTTTGGTTGATCAATGTCTGGAAGAAGAAGGAATGGTGTTTATTTTTCTCTATATTTGGTTTTATTAGTTTGTGTTAGGAGTGGATTCAATCAACAAGAAAATTTTCTGATTTTGAGAATGTTCTTTTTTGTTACTACTGACTAGTTTGCCGTTTATATATATAACTGATGCATCTTAATTTCTTCATAGTGCCTTTGAATTTCTGGTTGCTAAATTTGGTTAGGGTATCAAAATTAATTTTGTAAAAAAGAATTGAAATTCCAATACAGGAAATAATAAGATTTTAATTTGTTAATGAGGAAATTAACTGACGACTTTTTTCCTAGTTTAGGACTATCAAAACAGTCTACATAGACTACATGATGTTTTGAAAAATAGAGTCATCATACTTCCCTTCCGTAATCGACAACTCATGAGCGGCAGTAAAAGGATTTGTAAGTTGAAGTCTTTATGAAAACAATATCTTAAAATATTATGAAAAAATAGTATAAATTACATCTTATTACAAATTTATACAATATAGGCTAGAATAATAACTATTTATGTGCCCAATTTTTTTTTCTCTAATGGAAAAATAGTCCAAATGAAATTATAAAAAGTGACTAAAAAAATTTATCAATAAGAATAAATCAAGGGAATACAAATTTTATATATTTTTTTATATTAGTAAATATTTTCATGGAATATTTGTCACGCCTATAAAAATTTATATTTATTTTTTTAATAATAAAAAAGTTACATTTATTCTCTCTATTAATAAAAATTTAATAAAAATTTATATTTATTTATAAAAAAGTTATATTTCGATATTAATGACAAATAGTCCTAAAACAAATTATAAAACGTGATTAAAATTTGCTTTTCATCAATCAAAAGTATATCAAGGGTAAAATAAGTATTGATTGATTTATAATTTGCTACCTGAAAAAATATAATAACAATGTTAACTTGAAATTAATGTCATAGAGTGTTTCAAAAAGTTAAAAACTATTTTGGCCATGAGTCATATCTCATAAGAGAATCTGTGACCGTCAGAGACATTGTCATCCTTTTATGTACCTTCAGGAGATATATTGGGTATTTATTTTAACGTTAAGCAGTATTTCAGATAAAAACGAAACTATATAATGAAAAATTAGATATATTATGAAAAGTCAGGGGTTTTTTAGGATTTTTCCTTTTATATATCTAATAGTTATGTTTTTATCAAAGAAATTATTATGTTTTATAAAAGCTTATTAAAAATAGTTTGAATAGTATTACCTGATCAGCTTTAAATAGAAAGTCAGACTAGTTCAAACAAGAACAGAATAAAATAATAATGCAGTAAGCTACAACAGCAGAAGAAGGAAGCAGAGATTTTATGGGATGTTTCTCACACAATTTTTTCAATGCAGCCTCAAAATTACTTTGTATAAACAGGAAATCTTGAGTTACAGAGGAAATATGCTCACATGATTAGAGTCTCTCGACAATAGTGGTGGACGCTCACCAATAAAGATAATTTTCAACACAAAATTAGCCATACGATGTGACTTATATCATATCAAATGACAATCATTGATGAACAATTCATTTAATTTAAGAAAAACAATATACACAAAAATCAAACTGTATATACAGGTACTGTATTAGGTCTAACAGAGACTATCACCAGACATAGCATCTTCTGTCACCTCTCATTATCAGTTAATGGACTTCTCATTCAATTAATTGTTTCCTAATTTTAGCGTTAAAGACTCCACCTTGATTGCGGAAATTTTCTTTCCTGATAATTAATGAAGATTCTTTTTTGAATATTTGCTGATTAATGCAAGCCATATTATATATACGTATATATTTACATATGCTAACCTGTCTCTATTCATATTAAACTAAATTTCAAGCTCAACTGATATATATATATATATATATATTTGGTTCCATTTTCTTCAATTCAATGGCTCCTGTAGAGATCTATAGAAGTAGGAGAAACAAGTCGGTGAGTTCATTGACCAGAAATTGAACTTTGAGAAGAGGAAATCAACACTAAAGAAGAAAGCAGTCCAGTTGAGTACACTGTATGATGTTAACATCTGAATGGTCTACTTTGGTCCGAACAAGACTTCGAAGAGGTGGTTGGAGAACATATGTGACGTGCTTGATTTGATATTCAAGTACAAAAGTTTGATCGAGGAAGCAAGAAAGAAAGGGAAGAAGAAGTTCAATCTTATATGGTTTTTGAGAGGGTCAATGCAGGAATCTTGCCTGATAATTACTTTGTATAAACATGAAATCTTGAGTTACAAAGGAAAAATGCTCACATAATTAGAGTCGTCAACACCAGTGGATGACGCTTACCTATAAAATCAATAATTTTCAATCCAAAACTAGTCATATCATATCAAGTGACAATCATCGATTAACAATTCACTGAATTTAAGAAAAACAAAAATCAAACTACATATATAGGAATCGTGTTAGGTCTCAATGAGACTATCACCTATCCACTTTCATTTTGGTTTTGTTTTGCTTTGTTTTGTTTTGTAGCTTGTGGCTGTTGTATTTTCCTACAAACAAGATGATTAGAGAAACATGGTGAAAGCTGAAACTCCATTCCTTCTTCTTCTTCCATACAGCAGAATGAAAAGGGTACTGATTTGGTAGTAATTAAACTCAAACACTTGAAAAGATTTACTCTTTTTACAAATAACCATTAACGGACTTGCCCTTCAATTAATTGTTTCCTAATTTTACTCTAAAAGACTCCACCTTGATTGCGGAAATCTTCTTTCCTGGTAATTAATGAAGATTCTTTTTTGAATATTTCCTCATTAATGCAAGCCTAATCTTATATATGCATATATTTACATATGCTAACCCGTCTCTATTCATATTATACTAAATTTCAAGTTCAATTGATTTTTTTGTTTGGGTTTTATTTTCTTCAATTCAATGGCTCCTCTAGAGATACAAAGAAGTAGGAGAAACAAGTCAGTGAACTTCATTGACAACGAAAACTACCGAAGATTGAGCTTCAAGAAGAGAAAATCAACACTGAAGAAGAAAGTAGTCCAATTAAGTATACTGTGTGATGTTAACGTCTGCATGTTTTACTTTGGTCCGAACAAGACTTTGGAGACGTGGCCGGAGAACAGATATGACGTGCTTGATTTGATATTCAAGTACAAAAGTTTGAGCGAGAAAGCGAGAAAGAAAGGGAAGAAGAAGCCCAATCTTATAGGGTTTTTGAGAGACAAGAAGAGGAAACTTGATGAGAAGCTGAACAAGATCACAGTGGATGAAGAGAAGAGGAAAATTTATGCAGAATCGATGGAGAGTGCAGTTCCAACTTGGGATCAAACGCTGAATTTGTTTTCGGAGGAGGGATTGGTAGGTTTGTGGGGTTCTTTGGATTCCAAGTTACAGGAGTTAAGAGAGAAATTAAGGATTTTTGAGATGAACAAGGAGAAAACGGTTCAAATTATGGATCATAAAGATCGTGTTGACCCAAATAATCTTAATTATGATCTTAGAAGGTCTAATGATGCTTATTTTCACAATCAACAAATTAATGTTGCTAATTGGCCTACTGAATATCTTGATGGCATGAGTTATAATCCCCGGTGGATTTACAATTCTGATTTTGGAAGACCACAAAATTTAGCTATTTTGGATGCAAATCACAACAACAATCACGTGGGTATGGTTAATATTGACAATAACTTTCTTGTTAACAAATATTTTTCATTAGGGTTTGCTCATGCAACCATGGGGTTGAACAATGAAGGAGGTATTGGTTTAATGGGAGAGAGTAGCAATAGAAACAATAATTTTCAATCTGAAGATCATCACTTTTTGCTTTCTCATGCATTAAACCAATCTCGATGAGACTGTTACTGTCATTCTATGATTAGTTAACGTAGTTGGTGTATTAAATATTCTCATTAGTTTCAAGCAAATTTTGGTTGATCAATAGCTGGAGGAAGAAGGAATGGTGTTTATTTTTCTCTATATTTGGTTTTATTAGTATGTGTTAGGAGTGGATTCAATCAACAAGAAATTTTTCCAATTTTGAGAATTTTCTTCTTTGTTACTACTTACTAGTTTGCCGTTTATATATATAACTGATGCATGTTAATTTCTTCATAGTGTCTTTGAATTTCTGGTTGCTAAATTTGGTTAGGGTATCAAAATTAATTTTCTAAAAAAGAATTAAAATTCCAACACAGGAAACAATAAGATTTTAATTTGTTAATGAGAAAATTGATGATTTTTTTTCCTAGTTTAAGACTATTAAAACAATCTACATGATGTTTTAAAAAATAGACTCATGATACTTCCCTTCCCTAATTGACGAGGTAGTCATGAGTGGCTGTAAAAGGATTTGTAAAGTAAAATTCTTCATGAAAACAATATCTTAAAAAATTATGGAAAAATAGTATAAATTACATCTTAATAAAAATTTATATAATATAGGCCAAAATAATAACTATTGATGTGCCCAATTTTTTTTTCTCAAATGGAAAAATTGTCCAAAACAAATTATAAAAAGTGATTAAAAATATTCATCAATAAAAATAAATCAAGGGAATAGAAATTTTATATTTCTTTTGATGTTAGTAAATATTTTCACAGAATATTTGTCATGCCTATAAAAATTTTATATTTATTTTTTTAATAATAAAAAAGCTACATTTATTTTCTCTATTAATAAAAATTTATATTTATTTATAAAAAAAGTTATATTCTGATATTAATGGTAAATAGTCCTAAAAAAATTGTAAAAAGTGATTAAAATTTGTTTTTCATCAATAAAAAGTATATCAAGTGTAAAATAAGTATTTACTAATGTATAATTTGAAACCTCAAAAAATATAATGTCATGGACGGTTTCCAAACGTTAAGAACTATTTTGGCCATAAGTCATGCCTCATGAGATTTTTTGGTTTTTGCCCCTTCTTAAATAGACAAGAAGATGGCTGAACTCAAACTGTATAAAAATTATTGTTAAAACAAAAAGCAGTTATTAGAAAAATAGCTGACAAAAATCTAAACACAATTTTTAATCTTGAAAATGAAAGAAGTACTCTTATACATAAATGGTTCCATCAAAAGTACAATGAAATATAATTGGTTATTAAAAGTAAATAGAAAATCATATTTATATTTTAAAGAAATAGAAAATTATGAATTAATATTGTAAAAAGTAGATATAAATTATTTATTAAATTTTTGCATCTTTTAACAAGTGCCTTGGAGATATGTTAATAGTATTTTTTGCCTGTTACATTAGTAGGGGTTGGGGGTTTTTTTTTTTCTTTTTTTTTAATTTGAAGATTAAATACTCTTAAATATTATTGAAAATTGAATGTTAACTAAAATATAAAATCTAGAGTACATTTTTTTTTAAAGAAAAATTTTAATATACATGTTGATTGTTTATTATTGTTATTATTTTTCAAGGAAAAACATCTAAAACAAATACTTTTATAAAGAGAAACAAATCATGTAATAAATCCTAATCAAATTTGCCTATATATTTCTAATTGTATAGAAATGTAGGGTCTTTATTGATGTTTTTAATGAAGTCTATCCATTCAACCGCATGTACTCAATATAATGATCTGGTGGCTTCACCGGTCGAGGATTTTTTTAGAGTGAAGCCATGGCTCCTCTCAAGATCCCGAGTAAGCCATCAAACATAGGAACGGTCCAATGGAGGAACAATTTTCAAAAAAAAAATTCTGCCTTCTCTTGCTTCTGCTTCCCTGGCTTCTTCCCCATCCTATATTACCTGATCAGCTTCAAATAGAAAGTCAGACTATTTCAAACAAGAACAGAATAAAATAATAAATGCAGTAAGCTACAACAGCTTCTGTAAAGGCAGCTGGACAAAACATTCTAATGGTGAATTTTTTTTTTTTTTTTTTTTTTTTTTTTTTAATTTTAAATTTATTATTATTATTATTATTATTATTATTATTGGCTCATGGAGCTACTGGAATCAACCAAGATAGAACACTAGTGACGTGGTTCAGAGAGTTGCCCTTATACGAAAGAGATCAACCCATATAGAGGTGAGGGGTCTGTCCACTCAAATTTGTGGGGAATTGTTATTTCTTGTGTAGAACCCATGCCGTAAGCATGGGGGCTGTGGCAATTTCATCACAGGTTGGTTGCAAAATTTAAATACACTTAGCTGTCGCCCAGCACAAGAAGGAAGCAGAGATTTTAGGGGATGTTTCTCTTGAATATCATTCTAGGTGCTTCCAATCAGTGTTTTGAGAAAGAAAGTCATATGGTGTACTGGATTCTATCTGCAAAAGCATATTTTTACTTTTAACATGGTTTTATTATCAATCCTGTATCCACCAATAGGAGTTGTCACGCAATTTTGTCAATGCAGCCTGATAATTACTTCGTATATAAACAGGAAATCTTGAGTTACAGAGGAAATATGCTGACATAATTAGAGTCTTCAACACTAGTGGATGATGCTCACCAATAAAATCAATAATTTTCAATCCAAAACTAGTCATATCATATCAAGTGGCAATTATCGATTTATAGTTCACTGAATTTAAGAAAACCAAAAATCCAACTGTATATACCGTATTAGGTGTCACAGAGACTATCACCAAACATAGTGTGATTGGCTTTTGTATCACCTATCATTATTAACTGAGGAAGATAACAATTTTTCTTGTGTAACTTATCTCTCCACTTTCATTTTGTTTTGTTTTGTTTTTTCGTTTGCTTTGTTTTGTTTTGTAACTTGTGGCTGTTGTATTTTCCTACAAATAAGATGATTAAAGAAACATGGCGAAAGCTGAAACTCCATTCCTTCTTGCTCTTCCGTACAGCAGAATGAAAAGGGTACTGATTTGGTATTTAATTAAACCAAAACACTTGAAAAGATTTACTCTTTTAAAAATAACCATTAATGGACTTCCCCTTCAATTAATTGTTTCCTAATTTTACCGTTAAAGACTCCACCTTGATTGAGGAAAGCTTTCCTGGTAATTAATGAAGATTCTTTTTTAAATATTTCCTCATTAATGCAAGCCTTATTTTATATATGCATATGTTTACATATACTAACTGTCTCTATTCATATTATACTAAATTTCAAGTTCAATTGATTTTTTTGTTTGGGTTCTATTTTCTTCAATTCAATGGCTCCTGTAGAGATACAAAGAAGGAGGAGAAACAAGTCAGTGAACTTCATTGACAACGAAAACTGCCAGAGATTGAGCTTCGAGAAGAGGAAATCAGCATTGAAGAAGAAAACAGTCCAGCTGAGTATACTGTGTGATGTTAACGTCTGCATGGTTTGTTTTGGTCGGGACAAGACTTTGGAGACGTGGCCTGAGAACAGATGGGACGTGCTTGACTTGATATTCAAGTACAAAAGTTTGAGCGAGAAAGCAAGAAAGAAAGGGAAGAAGAAGTCTGATCTTATAGGGTTTTTGAGAGACAGAAAGAGGAAACTTGATGAGAAATTGAACAAGATCACAGTGGATAAAAAGAAGAGGAAAATTTGTGCAGCATCGATGGGGAGTGCGGCTCCAACTTGGGATGAGAGGCTGAATTTGTTTTCAAGTGAGGGTTTGGTGGGTTTGTACGGTTCTTTGGATTCCCAGTTACAGGAGTTGAGAGAGAAATTAAGGATTCTTGAGATGAACAAGGAGAAAACAGTTGAAATTATGAATTATAAGTTCGTGTTGACCCAAAAAATTTTAATTATGATCTTAGGAAGTCTAATGGTGATTATTTTCACAATCAACAAATTGATGTTGCAAATTGGCCTACTGAATATCATGATGGCATGAGTTACAATCTCGGGTGGATTTACAATTCTGATTTCGGAAAATCAGAGAATTTAGCTTTTTTGGATGAAAATCACAACAACAATCAAGTGGGTATAGTTAATATTGACAATAACTTTCTTGTTAACAAATATTTTTCATCAGGGTTTGCTCATGCAACCATGGGTTTGAACAATGAAGGAGGTATTGGTTTAATGGGAGAGAGTAGCAACAGAACAATAGTTTTCAATCTGGAGATCATTACTGTTTGCTTTCTCACGCATTAACCCAATCTCGATGAGACTATTCCTGTTATTCTATGATCAGTTAATGTAATTGGTGTATTAAATATTCTCATTAGTTTCAAGCA